>PXOD01000022.1:0-124109 GCA_003012165.1 Paramyrothecium roridum | reverse complement strand
TGGTTTGGTACCTACAATCCCGAAGAAAGGGTGAATGTGTCGCGTTACATCATTTCGAGGAGAAAGCCTCCAAGGCGTCGGCACAATGTCGATACGCTAAAGCGGTTGACTGTCTTTCGTCATGTTGTAAAGAGAAGGGATTGCCTTCTGGATGACGAGTGTTGTAGATCATATCGCTCAGCCGGTGATAGAGCCAGTGTCAAGATAGGAACTAGAATAGCGTGCTGCAGAACACAAGTTTGACAGCCACTGTCGTCCAGGGCAGCATCGATGATCTCTCTGAAGAAAACGCAATATATTCTGCCGATCACCATGTGCAGCCTCAGCTTGAGTGGACTGAGGGCAAATATATCATCCTGAGGTCAAGGCGAGATTGCTGATGTAGTCTTCTTTCCCTCCGAAACCGAAAAGATTCTAACCGAGATGCTGTGGCCTAAACTAGTGAATTAATCTGCCACTTGACAGCTGCCAAATGATTTTTGGCGGATTCAGAACCGGTATCTATCAGATATGGAAGATGTGTGGCGTTCCTGGCTGATCTCAAACAGGATAAGTTCGGGAATCATTGCCAATCTGGTAACGACAAATTCCAAAGCGGCTAACCCGTGGCATCATCAACCACGCTAAGTAAGAACACTGGTCGAAACAAGTAACCACAATGGAGCCATTTCATGCGGGCGTCCGGGATGGGAAAAGTCCCTCGCTTTGGAATTTACGCCTACGTAATGTCAAAGGGCGACAGCTCAACGACCTACAAAGAAGCTTGTGGGCTTGGGCCGTGTCAGATCAAAGCATACGCTGCTCCTCGCTTGTTGTCTGGATGTCAGAGGCAGAAGGATTTTTGGTACGCAAAGCAAAGTTTAATTATCGCATCAAAACTACACCAGGAGTGATGGCACAAGACTGATACCTTCACCACTTTTGCAAAAGGAGGCTATTAAAACTTAAGCAATTGCTCCTTCGACTTACCCGACTTACCCAGATTAATCATCGAAGTCTCATGGCTATTATGTAAGGGCTCACAAGACAGGCTGAATTATTCTGCTTGCAAGTTACTTGGTGTGGTATGTTGCCCACTACTCACCTGATAGACAATAAATTTGTGCATGCGAATGGCATGACAAGATTGAGGAAAAGGAAACGATTAATGAACGGTTCGGTATAGGGGAAGCCCTACGCAAACAAGGACTGAGGATAAATGTGTTTGGCATGTGCCCTTGTCGGTTGCTATACCTGATCAGCAACCAGACACGAGTATGTTTCTTGATTTGGTGTATTTTCCACCCAGCCGCCTCAAGCAGCTCAGGCCCGCTATGGGAAACAGGATGTGTTGAGCTGATGCATTAACAAATCCGATCCTGACAGGCATTGCACAAAGCTTTTTGAAAGTCCTCGCTGTCTGATAGCGCTGTCTAGGCCAGCTCTGGGCAAGCGGTTGCCAGGCACGCAGTATAAGTGACTATGACCACCCGTCCAACAGTCTCCTCTCTATTCCTTCACCCAACACTTCGTAGGGTCAGAGTTGCTTGCCGAAGACTCCATTCCAAAGCGTGCTCCTCGGTCATGTTAGTCCCGATCCACGTCACGCAAAGACCCAGATTTGGCTTTTCGACCATTCAGGATGGAAAGGAAATATAATGTGCACGTGTAGAAGGAAGACAAAATCATTCCCGTCGTCAGTTTTGATCTGCAGTGATAATGTTGCCACATGTTCTACTCAACATGTCCGACATTAAAGGACGATTCAATAGCCGCCCGTAACATCTTAGATTCATGGACACTTCACTAGCAAAATGAGGGCCTCATAAATGTAATTTCGTGCCAACCAACAGTAACTATGTGACTTGTTGAGCTTACGTTGACCTCAGAGCCATATCTGCTTTGACTCGATACAGTTTGAGAGGTGACGGTGGTGTGAAGTTAGTGGAGTTTCAACGTCCACTTCCCATGAGCCGATTTCAAGTTTGGCCTCATCTGAAGCTTGTTTGGTAAGGTTCTGCGCTACCGGGATACACAGTAATCACCCTGTATGGTCGTTGTCGATTCATCTCTCCTTACACGTCGAATTACGACTGTTGGGGAAGCCTTTTCTATTGAGATTGACGCCATTCAATCCCGCAAAGATTGGACCCAGACGAGGGCATGCGTCAACAACCACTACATTTTCATGTCCGTGGTTCACAAAAAAATGTTCTCACTTCCAGTCGTAAATTTGAGTTTGTATCGTTCACAATCTCACGATGCACAATTTCTTACTTAGATAAACAGAAACAGCCTCTATGTTATTGTTGAAATATTGAGCAGTTTTCAAGGCATCCAATATGGCTGGGACTACACTGTATAATTCAGCGAGGCGCCTCAAAAATATGGACGCGGAATGCCTCTATCATAGAGCGATCCAAGAGTCGTGGCAGCCCTTTCAAATTCAAATGAGAACACCGTGTCATCAACCCGACCTTTGATAACGAAGGCGAGATTGTGAAATTTTATAGAGGTTGATATACTGGCTCTAGAAGTGGGAAAATCATTATCAATCGATCAGGCATCCATCCTATCCCTGATATCGTCTATGTAGCGCAGTGGCTTGGAACTTTCCTCGTTCCAGTGGACATAAGATGCACTCTCGTTAGGAATGGCCACTGCTGGACTTGCATGACTGCATGTGACATGATGGGCATGTGAGGCTGACGACGCGATAGACACGGTTTCATAAAATTCTGTAATGCTGTCACGTTCATGGTGAGCAGATCTGGTCTGGCACTGGGACGGTCGGACACCGCTCTTAGTTTTATCTAACCAAGTATTTAGACTCAATGAGGCACGAATTCTTCATCATTTGAAAATCACACCGGGGAAGCGCGCTTCATTCTTCTTTATTCTTTCTGTTCTTCTCCTCTTTTTCTTCAGTATGTATATGTTAGCAGCCAATATGAATACCATTATTGGAAAATACACCAGAATATGCTGGTTTAAAGTGGCGTTGAAGAGCAACGCTATCGCTGGCATCTCTGGGCAAGGAGTTTCTCCTCCTTTGATGCCCACAATTGCCTTGTGAAAGATACGGAAACGCTATATTTCTCCTTATCATAGAACATGTGGTAAATCAAGTGTAAAAAAGAAAAGAGAAAAAAAAATCACAATATCTTCACAATAAGAATCAAGTTGATACGCCGAGCTAATGCAGATCTAAGCCTAGCCAGAATAAACTAATGCCATGCAACTGCGCTTGTACTCGTGATCATAAATCACATGCTGAGAGTTAGACCGCTGTTTACATTTATTTTCAGATGGCCTTGCCAATGACTGCCTGCTGATTCATTGTCCTCATCCAAGATGTAAGACAAACATACGGCTTCCTGAACGCGCCCGGCTTGGCAAGTATGATTTTCTCTTGAGCTGGACCATGTCGATTGGTTGATGACTTATGGTCGCTAAGTCAAGGTCCTAGTGGAACAGGACTCCATGTAGCGTAGCTGCGTCACTGGAAGGATCACATTATGGGGTTTCTTTCGTGTGTCATTTAGTCTGACCTCATCAACTCCGCGGGCTCGCCACGATCCGCGCGTTCCGCGTTCCGCCTCCGCCGTCACCAATTGGTTTCCAAGTAAGACCTAGGAGGTATAGCTCCTAACGCGACGAACTGCTCGCCGGTTGGCACCATTAACGCGACCTGAACTCTATTTATGATCGGGCAATCCGTGCTGCGCCCCCACATGGGAGCCCAGGATTTCACGAACCATGCCAGCCACTCATAGAACGGAGAAGCTGCCTCTCCCGGCTAGGTGACCGCCACCATCGGGCTAGTCCCTGTGCAGTAAAGAGGAAGAGCTGGGTGTTTCGCCATATCCTGCTATCCAGGGGAGACATTTCATGTGTGACTACGATCTTGAAATCGAACTCTAATCAGATCCCAAGGCCAATGAAGAGCATTGCACGGTCTTACCACGTCGATCATCCTGGTCATGGGGAATAATCCGGTCACTACTAACAGCCGCAGTTTGGTATAAGGCGAGTCATGGCCGGCATATGTAGCGCCGTCCACCCAAGCACAGACGAAGTCTGGCGCCGTCGCGTCATCCCCCGAAACCTAGATTTGCCGGATGCCCATCTCTCACCCTTCATAATTGCCCTTATCCGCCAAATTCCCATTCGACAGCACTCCATGTTCCTGCCCAACGGAAGTATTATGTTGCAAGCAGAACCCGGCCTTATCGGGCTGGCAAAGATTCCCGTGCTCTAGCTTCAGTAATAGAAGGCTAAAGACTCCATCGAAACGGAAGTGCACACCACCGGGCTTTTTTGCCACAACTTTATTTATCCATCGACTGGAGGCCGCTGTCGAAGCAATTTCTTCCTCTCTTCTTAACCCGAAGAGCAGCAGCCTCGTTTTGTAAGCTGCAACATGTCAAGATACCGA
The DNA here is from genome assembly GCA_003012165.1 of Paramyrothecium roridum. Lineage (NCBI taxonomy): Eukaryota > Fungi > Ascomycota > Sordariomycetes > Hypocreales > Stachybotryaceae > Paramyrothecium > Paramyrothecium roridum. Next base: position 119,692 of record PXOD01000022.1, on the reverse strand, counting down.
AGTTGTCATGAATGGTGGACCTAAGTTCATGCATTCAACGCCTCGCCTTTGCTGAGCAGAAGTATGAGAAAAATTATCCTGGCTGTTCTGTTTGCTTCAGTTGCTGCAATTCAAACCCAAATCCGAGAGACCGATGATGCAGTGGCATTTGTCAATGCGCTGCCCAACTGCACGGTATGTAACCCCTGGACATTCCAGTGCCAGCATTTTCACCTGCTAATTGACGTATCAGAAAACATGCGTGAATGCCGCAGTTGTGCAAAATTGCAAATCACAAGATGAGTTGACGTGCATTTGCAATTCCCCCGACTTTCGGGAAACTATGGTGGATTGCTTTCGTGCGGCTTGTCCAATCCCTACGATTTTATGTATGCCCTCCTCGAGTGTCACGAACGAGCAAAGGATTGAGTTACTGACCTGTGTAAAGCCACTTTGCGGCAGATTGATGAATTGTGTGAGCGGCCCCGTCGGGACCGCCGAATGGAAGCGTGGCCCTACATATCCATACACATTTTCAGTATTCTGTGTGCACTCATACGAGTCTACACCAAGCTATTCATCATCAGAGTTTTCTCGCCAGAGGACTGGCTGGCGCTCGGCTATTTCCTCATTTATATAATCTATTTTGGAATCGGCCATCATGGTAAGATCTCGTGATGCCAGCGAGAAGCTCAATAGCTAATCATTGACAGCGTTAATGTCGGCCTTTGGTCAAGACATTTGGTGGATTGAACCAGCCGATTTGTCTCATGCACTCAAGGTATCAAGCGCTGGTCAACTTTCTTCTAATTCTCATTCACATGCTAATACACATAGCTCTTTTGGATCGATACCCCGATTTACTGCCTGCTGCTCGGTTTGACCAAGATTTCCATCATCTTGTTTTACATTCGATTGTGTCACGTATATCAAGTTTTTTGTCGTATTTGTTGGGCATGCATGGCTGCAATTGGATTGAACACGATCATTTTCATTTTCCTCTGCATCTTTCAATGTTCGCCAATTAGATGGAATTGGGATCGATTCAGCGGGGAAGACATACACCAGAAATGCCTGAATTTGAACGCTTTGCAGTGGGCCATGAACATTACCAACATCATTCTCGATGTGGCGGTCCTCGTTCTCCCAATACCACTCGTCATAAAAAGTAAGTTATGCGTCCCATTTATTCAACCGTTATCACATGAGGCTAATCTGTGCAGTGAAATCAACGCTGCGCCGCAAGGTTGCCATCATCTTTATGTTTAGCCTTGGTGTTGTCGTCTTGGTGGCTAGCTGCCTGAAAATGCGCTACAATATCATCTATGGCCACTCGACAAACATTACTTGGGATTACATGGACTTGATGGTGTGGGCAGGTATCGAGAGCTCTGTCAGCGTCGCAGCGCCGTGCTTGCCCACTGTACGGTTATTTTTGCACCGGATCTGGCCGAGTCGTTTTGGAAGCATGTTCGCCTTTGGTGCACAAGGAGAGACGACTTTGGACGAATACATCAAGGCTGAAGAAGAGGAGGTCGCGCAATGGTCAGCAGACGTGGAAAGTCCGACGCAGGACAGCTCGACAGTCCTTCGGCCACGGCGCGTGGTGATCAAGGATGAATTTGGCAATGTGCAAGCTGGCCGTAAGGACAGCTTAAAGGACAAGAAGGGCATGACAGAAGCAAGTAGAATTCTTAGAAGTGTAGACGAAACGCCTAATTCCCTATAAGAGCTAGAATACAATCTTAATGCATACACTCTGCCTGAATTTTGAACGTCTTCAAAGTAATTGATTATACACATGAACGGTGTCTCGGTCCGAGCCAGGTCCGAATTTATTAGCAGCGATTTTGATTGTGCTGGGATGGATCGAAAGTGGAGTTCTGCTTACCACAATGGCATAGCCACAAAGCATAGCCACTGAGCAGTGGATTAATTGATATTACTAACCGGCTTGACAGAGCAACTAGGCAGAGAGTGGCAGGGTTAATGTCTGAAGCCAAGCATGGCTCATGACAACTCCGCCGTAGCCTTCGCCGAAACAGGTTGCCCCCTTATTGGGATACAACAAAGGGTCATTTCCTTTTCCCAGCAGAAACTCCAACAGAATCGCTCGATTATGAGCAGGCCAGACCGAGCATGGCTAGCAAGCATGCTACATCATCGTCGCTGACCCTACGGTTGTTCAACGGGGGGTTCAACCCAAGCGGAGACGAAGTTGATGCAAATGAGGCACTCCTGTGGGCTGCAAAGGAAGGGAACTCCGATCTTTGTCGGCTCTTGATCGAGGAAGGAGCCGACGTAAACTCCGTCGATGAGCGCCAAAGAAGTGTCTTGCACTTGGCCGCCAAGAGTGGCTCGTTGGCTGTTTTGAGGCTCCTCAAGGACGAAGGTGCCGACGCGGACGCCGCCAACTATTGGGGCCAAAGACCACTCCATCATGCAACGGGGTACAACCATGTTGAAGCAGTCAGATTCCTGCTTGGCCAATGCAACGCAAATGTAGAACTCAAGGACAATGATGGGTGGACCCCCTTAATCGAAGCGGCTAGACAAGACAACTGCCACATTGTGCACATTCTCGTGGTCGAATTCAAGGCCAATATCCACGCCAAAGATAATGACGACTTCTGTGCTTTGCAACATGCCTGTCATAACGGTCACCTAAATGCTACCAAGCGCTTGATTGATTTAGGCTCCAGCATATCATGGGTTGCCGATAACGGAGATACGCTTCTGCATACGGCAGCGAGCGCTGATAGAAGCAGAATTGTGTGAGTGCTTTTAAACAACTGACATAATGCAGCATAGCTTGGGCAACGTTCCGTGCTGTGCGAGCTTCATACAGTGCTTGCAGAAGCTAAACTCGGTAACGCAGGAAATTGTTAATCGAACTTGGGGTCGACGCCCGACGGACTAACAAGCTCGAACGCACTCCTGTACACAACGCTGCCATGTCAGGAGCAAGCCGAGCAGTCGCCGCACTCCTCGAATCAAGCCAAATTGAGCTTGACTGTCCAGATAAGATAGGCGACACGGCTCTTTCCCTAGCGTCATACAAAGGTTTCACGGAAATTGTTCACTTGTTGGTGAGGAAGGGTGCAAGAATGGATGTCCGAGACGAAGCTGGAGATACACCTCTGCACTCGGCCAGCCGAACCAGCTCTCTAGAAGTCATTGAGTTCTTGCTCGAAAGTGGTGCCGACATAGAAGCCAGAAATAACCGACTGGAGACACCCTTGCTATTTGCTGCTCAATACCAGACAGCTCTCGGCGCAGTCAGAGTATTAGAAAGTAGAGGGGCCGATATCTACGCTAAACAAACGAAAGGCTATACTGCGCTCCATAAGTCAATAGCATCTGAGAATCGGCTGATGGTACGCCACTTCCTTCGCCAAGGCTTAGATGTCGAGGCCCGGTGCGTCCATGGACAAACTCCATTGAGTCGGGCGGCGGAATTAGGACACGCCGACATGGTATCTCTTCTTCTCGAACACGGCGCCGATATGGAAACAGAAGGCAAAGAGGAAGGCAAGGAGAGGTGGCGACCCTTGCATTACGCTGCATATCACGGCCACTTGGAGGTTGTAGAAACTTTGCTGGACAGAGGTGCTGACGGTTTCGCCAAGGATGAGCGAGGCAATGGAGCCCAGTTATATGCAAAAGATTCAGGCCACTCAGACATATCAGAGCTCATCAAAAGGACGACGCCGATCAGCAAGAAGACCATGGCAATCTCTGGAGCCCAGGACCATAATGGTATCATCTATTTCTCTACCATAGGAGACGAGGTTAATTTGAGGCGGCGAATTGAGGAAGGCTCTAACATTCACGTAAGCGACACTGATGGTATGAGGCCGCTCATCGCAGCCGCGAAGTCAGGAGGAGTAGATGCTGTACGTCTTCTCCTCGATCACGGGGCGAACATCGACGAGACAGATGGTTATGGCATGACTGCTCTTTTGTGGGCTTCGCAATACAACAACCTCAAATCAGTAGAGGAGCTTCTGTCGCGAGAAGCACTTGTCGACTTAGCTGACAGTGAAGGCCAAACACCACTCTCTGCCGCGTCAATGCGTGGTCATACAGAAGTAGTCCACCTACTGCTGGAGCATGGCGCAAATCCTAATTCGTCCGTTCATTATGGAAAATCTCCATTGCTTTTCGCAGCAGCGGGTGGTCACCTCACTGTTGTGGAAGCTTTGCTAGACAAAGGTGCGGATATTAGATTTATATCTTCCACGGGTGACACGGCTTTTTCTTTGGCCAAATCAGCAGGAAACAACCGTCTCGTAAGACTGCTTTGTGGTCATATGGGCAGATCGACTGGGAACGATACGCAAACACACAAAACGCGAAGATTCAATAAGCAGACAACCAAGAATATCTTGCGATTACCCGAACTGATGCAAGCTGTGAGGAAGGGAAGAATACCAGAAATGAAGCGTCTGCTCGTAACGGGGCTTGATTTACATGGAACACAGGAGTTGGGAATACCCATCATATGCGCTGCTCAAAATGGCCAAAACAAAGCGGTGCGGCTGCTGATCAGCAAAGGGGCAGATCTGAACGCACGAGATGAAGCAGGATCAACAGCATTACATGCTGCAGCCAGGCAAGATCACGCAGATACCGTCCGGCTACTATGCGATCATGGCTCAGCATTAGACTACCAGGACAAGTTACAACGAACACCATTATTACTAGCAGCCGAAAACGGGAACCAAGAATCTTTACAGGCATTGTTAAGCTGCGGCGCAAGACTAGAAGTCAAGTGCGAAAAGGGTAGAACAGCCCTTGGGTATGCCGCATCGGGAGGATATCTCGAGGCAGTTCAATCTCTCTGTGAAGCAGGAGCAAATCTTAATGCAGGGGATCAACATGGATACACGCCTCTCAGCATTGCTGTTGACGCGGGCGAGTTCCGTGTGTCCAGATTGCTCCTCGAGAGAGGAGCACGTATGAGACCGCTGTCTTCTACCAACCCTTTCGCCACTCTGCTTAGCAGTGAAAAGAGGCTTCGAAGATCTTGTGGAGCTACTACTCCAGTACGGTGCAGATATCAATCACCTCTCAGACTCCCGTCAAACTCCATTAATGAAGGCAGCGCAACACGACCATGGTATGGTGGCGACAATTCTCGTAGAGATGGGTGCCAAAGTCCATCTCAAAGATGACTTAGGGCGAACTGCAATGTCGTATGCGAAAGATTTTACATACGGATCGGTTATCTCGGTATTGTGCCAAGCAGTTTCCTTACGCGCGAGGAGCGAGCGAGCTGTCAGAAAAGCCCAGCAAGACGAATTGACGAGTAGGATGAAATACGAGTACGAAGAATTGCCCAAGAATGGATTCATCCGAATTATGGAACTTCATGCAGGCAGAGGTGGCGACATTATATCATTCGACCTCATTAACATGGACATACACGAGAACCCTTCGTTCGAGGCTCTCTCGTATGAGTGGCGGGAAAGTTCTGGGAGTATTCCAGTGCAATGCGGACAAGGACGTATATTGGTTACAGCAAACTGCAAGTCTGCCCTGGAAAGACTAAGACTTGAGGGTGACAATAGATTTCTTTGGATTGATGGTATATGTATTGACCAGGATGACAAAGAGGAAGTCAACCAGCAAGTAGCCTTGATGACGGATATTTTTCGCAAAGCCACGAATGTCATCCTCTGGCTCGGACCAGAAAACGATAACACAAAAAAGGCATTTGCTGTCATCCCTGAGCTGTCGAGCACTTACATGGCACTTCTCAAAGGCAAAACTGAACAATCTTCTGGTCTCCGTGACCTTGAGGCCAACGAGCTTTATCGACTCGCGTCGGCGGCACTCTCAGACAAAGAAGTCGCCAGGGAAATGAAAAAACTGTATTATTCTTCATACTTTGGGCGTGCCTGGATATTCCAAGAGATCATCTTGGCCGGCTCCCGTGGTATTGTTATGTCAGGAAAGGAGCGGTGGGAGTGGACGATTTTCAGACAGGCTCTACAATGCTATCAGTTATGCACCGGTTGCAACAACCCGTGCTTTGACTGGATCATACAGGTTGATGACTTGTTCACCCGAAATGGAGGAATTGACGTCACAACTACAATATCCGCCATGGTCGCCTTTGAAGCCAGCGACCCTCGAGACAAAGTCTTTGCTACGTTGAGGCTCGGATCAACGCAAATGGCCGCACGGCAATTGCAGCCTCCAGCTGCGGACTATACAAAGACAATCAAAGAGGTTTATGTCGGGTTTGCCCGTTATTACGCACACGTTTGGAGTAAACCCCCTTGGGCGTTGGGCAACCGTCCAAGCAAGAGGGTCGTCCATGACCTGCCAAGCTGGGTTCCAGATTGCTCTTCTCAGACGCACAGCACCAGACTCCGCAACCCGTTTGTCCATCAAGGTGAACTGGACAGACTGAATCTGACGGCAACGCTCGCTCCTGTAACAACTGCGTCCAGGCTCCCCATTGAGGCTTACATCGTGGATGAGGTGGTCTTTAAAGCGAGCATAACCAAAGAGACAGATATATACGAGTTGCTCAGGACGGTAATTGAAACTCTCGCCAGGCATCACCGTGGAATTTATGCTATTAAACCCACCCACCTTGAGATATCTACGGAGCCTACAAGCCTCAAATACACCAATTTCGATGCGCTGCTCGAAGTTCTGTTCCAAGAACCATTGAAAGAAAAGTCAGAAAAGAGCCTAGAGACATCATCGAACAACAAATCCGAACCACAACCAGATGGTCGTGTGGAAGATGCTGACAACAGCTCCGATGATTGGTCGATCGACGACTCCAGCGATGAGTCAGTCACAACATCAAGCAAATCTACATCGTCATCCACGCCTTCGCGAACGAGCGATCAAGAGATTGCGGCCTTCCTAATTTGGATGCTATCTCGTGACGACACTGTTCCAGAAATATCCAGATACACCCCACCTTTGGAGCTATTCAAGGGCTACCTGCCATCTCGGTGGGCGGATGAGAACAATTACTTAGGCATGTTTCGAGAGATGGAGGATAATGTGCGATACGATACTGATCTTGTATACACGCGGGAAGGGCTCTTTGGACTCACAAACCACGGCGAGGCTGAACAGGGCTTGGTTGTTGCTTGTTTTCCGCAGGAAAAGACATTATCATTACTGAGACACAAACACAATGAAGGCGGTAGCTGGTATGAGTATGTTGATGATGTGTACTTCAGCCATGTGGCTGAGAACTGGGAACAACTGGAAAAGATTGGCCTCGGAGCTGAACGCCAATGGATCCAGATATGTTGAAATGACGGCTAGCATTGAAGGGGAAGTATAACAATAGAGCTTCTCCCAGAAAACGACTTTTGTTCAGAAGCGCGTGTGAAAGGTTTTTCCATTCCTAAGCAAACTGTCGCAGTGCGTCTACCATTTCCGTCTTTCCTCGTACCAGATGTTCCCCCCAGCCCCAGCTATTCGCCAATAGCCCCCCAGCACGGATGGAGATGAACATCTCCACGAACTCGGAAACGTATTGCTCCGGGACCTCTTTTGCAGCGAACTCGGGAAGTTGCTCTTCTGTCAACTCCACCACAGAGCCCTTATTCTCAATGATCTGCTCGATTGCCTCTTTAACGTCAAGTGAGCTGTACTCACGAGGTCCTGCAATATCGACATAATGTGGGCTTGACTTGGGTGCGTCGCCAAGGAGTGCTTAAGCAAAAAACTCTGCGACGTCAAGAACGCTGACCTTCAGCTCATTAATATTCTTCGCTTCCATATGAATGCCTAATTGACGTACTTGTGGTATTTTATAGTCAGCTGGTGAGAATGTAGTTTCAAATTTTGACTCATCACCCTGCATTTCCTTCAACGCTGAAGCCCACATTTCATGGTACCACCCAGGCTTCACAATGATGACCTCGGGTACAGTCTCTTTGAGATGGGTATCAGCTATTTGATTCACCCTCAAAACTCCCTGCCATTGTCCCGATCAGCGACTTTACGGCATACCAGGACTAGACTGCCAGGGCATAACTTACAATGCCATGGCTGTGGTGAGCACCCAGCGCCGAGTGAAGAACCAGTCTCTTCACATTTGATGTTTTCAAGGCGTTCTCAACCTTCCGTAAGGCATCTACGGCAAAGTCCTCATGGCCCCTGCCATCGTAATTCACGGGCGGCACGTATATGATGGCATCGGCTTGACCGAAATCAAGCGCAGTGTCCGTTCCCACGTCGTCCCTCACTGCCTCGAGGTTGGAGCTTTGGAGGAATTCGGCTGGTGCTTTGGTAGGATCTCGATAAATAGCACGCACAAAAGGTTTCTCTTTGGCTTTCAATAGCTGTCGGAGGGTCTCTCGACCGGCTCGTGTTGAGGCGGGAATAAATGTGATGTGTGAAGGCATGATATTGTGAGACGAGCGATATTCTTGGTAAATTTGGTGAAAATTGAGTGGTTCATGCAGAGTATTTTCGGTTTCAGGAACGAACCGTTCACCCTTATATACAGGATCTTTGTCTGGAGCTCTAAATTCTTTCCTCCTTTGATTACGTGGCGTTTGGTCTGGGCAATCCGTTAAGCTTAATGGGCTCTTGCGACATGGATGTTCATCAAGCCTGTCAATCGAACATCGCATGACACATGGCTGCTGCATATACGAACTGCACGAATCGAGGGTTAGATTGAGGATCGCTGGTGGAAATGCTTAGAAGTCCAGCATTCAGGGCAAGGCACTCCTCGGCATTTGACAAACCTAGATCATATGCGCGCAGAAAACTGGGGTAAGGTTCCACGCACTCATCCTTCGTGTTACTGGAAGCGCCCTCATATTGGTTGGCGAGAACCGTTGGCGTCATGGGTCATAGCCGCTTGTTCATGGCGGCGCCCGCGGCCACCCGTCGGCTCAGACCATTTGGGTCAGGTTATCAGTTGGATTGCTTTATCAATCAAACCACTCAGTCCGCGGATCGCGTTTTGACATTAACTCTCACGCAAAATATTTATCCATGCTATCCTCAAATTGTTAGTCAAATAGGGAATATCGAAAAAGCTCGAGTCGGTATGCCTCTGAGCATCAACCAGCCTTTACCAAGGCAACAACTCCTGCCTCAATGACAAATTGCCGTGTATTCTTTCTTGCGCTTTTTTCCTTTCCTTTTTTCCTGATTCTGGCTTTTCTATCACTTTCAATTTTTATTTCTTACTTTTGTCTTTATTCTTTTGCTTATCGACGTCTCAGCTGATTCGCGTAGTGCATCTCGTCATCTTCTCGGCAGGTGCGTCACAATCCAGACCATACTCATATCAAACTGAACATGATTGCGTGATGGCTAAAATATCTTATGGGAAATGATTGGAGGGTGGTGGAATGGTTATGCTTGTAATGGTCTTAGCAGAATGACGAAGCACAACAAATGGTTAAGCTAGGCACCTTTGTCTTCCAGGTTCTCGAACGTTAGATGTCTTTGATATAGTTCCTGGAATACGGAACCATAAACCTCTAGAAACTACAAATGCACTCCAATGGCTTTCGCTCTCAGTGCCATACGCGATCAGCTAGATAAGGCTTGTTCAGAAGGCCCAAATTCTTTAATGGACCTGCAAAAGACCCAGTATTCTCTTTTCAGGCTTGATTCCGACTTCTTGTTGCTTCATTTTGTTGGATAAGCCAGTGACTGGCGATAGGTAGTGCTAGTCATCTTGATTGTTTTATGGTTGAGTATGTCTTGACTTGGCCGCACCATACCTCAGTAAGCGCCAATCGCAAAAGCCAATTCAGTGATGAGCGGTTAGAAGAATTGGTGCAAGTAGGCTGCTTTATTCATCACGTGTCGAGTGTGTACGAAGTACTGGAAATGTAAGTTCATAGAGTTGGAATCAGATAAATCATACTCTGCGTTGGTGTTAAATAGTTGACAATACGATGGAGACACATCACTTCCCCCTCCAACCGTGATGAGTACGAAGCCACTATATCCTGGTAACGGACGTCGCAATGCAATTGTGCGAACGCTTAGCATGATGATGCCCCGGCTTGTCTGAACTGAACAATGCATACCGGAAGTGGCCACGTTACCATTCATTGCGATTGAACCACGCTTTTGGACAAGAGCTGATCACAACTTCATTTGTGCTCGAGGGTTAGCCATAGACTCAATGACGGAATCAAGTGGGTCGCGAGGCGGCTCGGAATCTATCCCTAATCGCTCACGGTACTCTCCGAGACCGTGAGCCAGGAACATCTGCTCCGGGCTTGCAAAGACTCGGCAGACAAGTGCCCCTTGCACGCTGTATTGCCCTCCCTTACCCACTTCCGATTAGTAGCGGGTGATATGCAAGGAACACATCAAAGATAAAGTGATTGCATATGAGACAACGCCACCTACACCCGGGCTCCGATCTAGCGGTCAGCTCCACCCCCGCATTAGATCGAGCGATGGGTGGTCGCTAGCCGCTTAGCTTCATCGATTGTTCCTGTTTAAGCATCGATCTGGCATGCCAGGCTCCATTATCCACAGGGGCTAAACGAGATTTGCTCCGGCTTCCGAATGTTATGCTGTACCAGGGAGGCTGGGTAAAAAGTGATGTAGTCATAGAAAGCTCAGCACGGTTGCAGCCGCAATCTCATGCTCAAAGCTCGTGCTGAATCAACAGCAAAAAGCAACGTGAATGACATTGACGACCACTTCAGCAGAAGAAAAACTTCGATTTCGCCGATTCATGATGTCATGACATGGCAAGCTGAAAGCGTCGCGCTGCGACGAGCTGGACGCTGACGAACATAAAGAGGGCGATGCTGCTCCCATATTCAAGAAACACAACATCATCATTCCATCACAATCACCTCAGCACAACAAGAACAATTTCTAGGCCTAAAAGCTACTTTACCATCAATATGTCTGACTACAAGCCTACTGGTACGTTGTCCTACTGTATGCTCTACTACTGAGCAATAAGTCTAACACTACATTCAGAGCACGACGGCCTCCGCAAGGACGGACAGCCTGACGGTCGGGTCGGAACCGGCGAGTTTGCCCACGGCAAGGTTGACCCTCACTCTGCCGGGCAGAAGGGCGGTTCTACGACTGATGCCGACACTGGCAGCAGCGGCCTTGGCAGCTCCAGCGACGGTGGTGACTACAAGCCTACCGAGCATGGAGGATTGAAGAAGGATGGCAACCCTGATGGTCGTGTGAAGGGCAATTAAGTTCCTATCAGCTTATGGTACCAGAAATCAAATCTCAATTAAGCTACAAACATCCGGAATAGTTGGAATTATTCTGCGGCATGTCTGGATCGTGATACTGAAGATCTTGGAGTTCCTTGTGGTGACAGTAGCACGAATTTGGAGCCAATTAATTGCCATTTTCTTTTTGCAACGCAGGCTATTACAGAATCCACAAATCCCACTAACCCGGATCGTGAGAGAAGGATCTAGACCAGCGTTTGAATTTTATGATTTGGCCACGGTGAGCGGGTGAGATTGTATTGAGTTTACACCACGAAGGTAAAATCTTAATGCTCTAATCTAATCCCCGTGATCTGTACATGTATCCTGTTGCATGAACTGGTGGCTTCTCTTTACCCCCCCCCCCCCCCCCCCACATCATTATTTTTTCCCAGCAGCCAGTGCCATACCATTTCTATCTAGAACTTCAAACTGAATTAATATTGAAATTTTCAAAAATTAGATTCAAGTAATTTAGGAAGGGCGTCGTGTTTATGCCGTGTATACCCAGGCGCCACCTACAACAAAAAATCTGCCTCCTGTGACTAGTAGCTTTCTCGTTGCTCAGATTTTGCCTTTTTCGACTAGTACCAGGAGATCAGGTGGTGGTTTTGAAAAGGACTGTAGTATGCAATTTTCAAAAGAAAGGCAACTTCGACAATATCGGCAAAGTCGGCAATGCTTAAATTTGTGGCGTGAGCTGAATTCCCAAATGGAATTCAGGCGATTGTCAGGATTTTAATCAAGTATTAGTTTGTGAAGTGAATACCTTGAGATTAATCACATGCTTGGTGCTCCTAGGGCGTCTATCAGATCCAGAACTTGCGGCTGTATTGTCTATACTTATGTAAACCGAAATCTTACGAGTACAAACTCTCCTTTGAATGGGTAGTCATCTTATAAACCAGCTTCATTGAAACTCAAACATCAAAGTGGCATTTGACTATTAGCAAAATCAGATATCTGCATTCCTGTGCTAGGATACCTAGGCCTGATGACTTAGTGGGATAGCAGAATCACAAGTCGTGTATAAGGTACATGTATAAAGCCGCTGTGTAGAATCTTGACTTCAGCATAAATGCGTTTCAGGCCCAAGTACAACGTCTTCGGCTTTTTTCGTCGCATAGACCAGAAGCGAGTCTGCACGATTCTTCAGAATTGGGCATTCACAAATGCGCTCGCTTGGATGTCATTGAACTTCAAGGAGGATCTTCTGATGCCAATCTGTGTCTCGACTGCGTCTACCATTATCAGCATATCGTGCGTCCTGGCAGTATGGTGCAACGTTTGGACGCTAAGTTCCAGCCTGGATAATACGCAACGAGGTTTGGTTCAACGCATTGTTGTACGCATTGAACAAATTGAACAGGCAGCAAGAGAATTGCGTGTAAATTATTTTGACACTCACAGCTACGGATACAGTCGCCCTATTGATGTTTTGATCCTGAACCAGACTGCCTGGGTATGGTGTCGTGCTGAGACCGTTCCCGCGAGCAATAACACGTGGTTGCAACTTCGCTTCAACCCAAAGAACTTCGGCTACGCTTTGCTGGATATTTCCATTGAACTGTGGACGGTAACTATCAACACAATCCTCCCATGGCAGTATGTTGATCTCACAGTCAATCTTGGGTACGCTTTGATCACGGCATCAGCCGAAAACCACGGTTGGCCCGGGGGTTTAATAGTGTTCGCTTTAATATTGGTCATCAAAGCTTTCTGTTACGGCTTCACGGCAGGCAACCCCTACCTTGCGCGGCTTGTTGATGGAGACACTTGGACTCTGGCCTGGTATGTCATATTGTATCAGTATGTCACGAAGACGGGTATACAAGTTTTATGGGATTGGTTTCATGCAGAGCTATTTCCTAAGTCTGCGAGCATTGTGGAGTGCATGACACACTGTGCTTCCAACGAAAACCGCCGATGAGGTCGTTGTGCTATAGTACTTCTTGGCTGCATCAATTGCTCTGTTATCATGTCTATTTTTAATGTATCTATTTGAGGAAGATACTGGATCTTTCGTCAAAATCAAACTCGCGGATTGACAACACATGCCCCTCATTGTCTATAACACGCCGCCTATGCTATGTGAAATCCTAAATACTCCTCATGGGGGACTACACTGATTTTTTGTTTTTGCAAAGGCATGACACTATTGCAAATGCGCTGAGCTACACTAGCTAAGAAAAGAAAACCCTATTTGATATACGTCGCCCATTTACTCTTGCCAGCGACTACATCGATAAACTCTCTTGCAACAACGCGATCGGTTTGTTCCGATGGATGCAACTCATCATACCACATGAAGCTATCACGCACGTCTGATGCGTTACATGAGGGGCCGCACTGTACGATTGAACCCTTCACGTTGAGTGGAACAGTACCATTCAGATAGGCTGAGGGATTGTGCCAAATATCAGTCATCTAGAACTATTAGCTACACTGTCACGTTATGCAATTGAGGGTGAGAACAGGAGCTCATACCAAGGAATGAGTATCGAATAAGGCGAATGAGCTTCCACGGTACCGTTTAGCAACAACAACTTCATACAAAGTTTTGTAGTTGTAAACTTCATTGATAAGGTCAATGTATTGGCGCATCTTCTCGCTTGATTGGGTAATGTTGGTGTTGTATTGAAGCTTGGTCCGCCAAAATTGAGGTGCATCAGTACCCTCATTTTCCGGAAGGGCATATTGCGGAATGAGGTCTAAAGGCCCGGCGTTCATAACAACGAACTTTCGGGCTCCGGATTCGTAAAGACGGTCCAACTGGTTGAATACGCAATCGGTATAAGCGGTAATCGGGAGGCCCTTCGGCTGCTCCTCTGTGAGAAACACGCTGGTGCCGAGGTCGTTCGTGCCAATCCAGATAGCGTACACGGTTTCTTTCTGGGGAATATTCAAGATGCCCCTGCCCGTGGTTTTATTTACGTACGCTTTGTTGGAGAAAAAGGTGGGTATTTGCTGTTGCAAAATCCCATTGCGGGTGCCTGGCTGATAAGACCTGTCACAGACGGCGCCAGAGACGGCGTAGTCGTACGAGTTGACGCCGGCATACTGCTCTACATATTGAGGCCACACTCGACCGCCCGTAGACGCTTTGTTTGACTATTAAGGTCAGCATTAGGCGAGCAACTCTCTGTATCCTGGTCGCAGGTGGTGCTTACTGGCTTCCCAATATTGCCGTTGGCATCTGGCTCGTAATTGCGCAGACCTGAATCCGTCCAACTGTCACCAAAAACGACTAGGCTCGTGAATTTACGCACGCCAAGACCAGGTGTTGTTGTGGCAGCAGACACCAGGGGACTGCAAAGCAGCTGCAATGCGAGGAGAGCGACTGCGAAGGACATTGCGGGCGACAGAGGGGAAATTGACTTGCCAATGGCAATTAACGTACTTCCGCGGTCGGGAATTGACCGATCTGCGACCATAGGGAATCGGTCACGGCATGACGATGGCCGTCCATTATATACAAACTCCCCCTCCCGAAATCTCTGTAGCGTCTCGGCGGAAAGGAAGTCTGGCTAAATGGGGCTCGCTGCATGTTGGAGTGACCGCCTCGGGCTTCGCGGCAAGCAAGGTCAAGAATGCGGAGTAGATGGTATTTTCACACCAATTGAGGGGAATCCGGCCTCAATCGAGCAAGGCGTGATCGCTTGATCGCGAATGCAACCCACTTGGCCCCAAGCAGGTTGCGATTTGCGGGAGATTAGCCGACGAGGATTGCTAGGAAACAAGCACAGCCTTTTTCACCGCTTTAGCAAGGGTACACAATACAGAGAATACTCAACTACGAGTAGGCTTGGGCTGGGCCTCAAGTCGCCCTTGCAAGGCGTATTCTAGTCAATTTGGTGATATCATGAGAAGTCAGCAGATCTTCTATGGTCAAACTTAAACGCACCCGTTAAGAGGTAACATAGCCAGAAGTACTTACTCCTACCAGCTGCAACTCGGTTCATCAAGATTTTCTCATAGCAGAGGGCGTTTGTTCTAGCTGCGCTATTAGGTTGTCTCATAACCATTCTCGGAGAGAGGCGGCCGCAGCATATCGGTACCCTTGCTCTTTGCCGAACAGAAACTTGAATTGATTCCACTGAATAAGATTGTGTTGCGGGAATCCCGGGAAACGACGCAATTTCATCACTGGCGTGAAAACGCTCCACCTTCGGCTGTTAGCTTTGCGCCAACGCTTTCATGATAGCGGTTAGCAACCCTTGCTAGGTCGGACGATGATCCGCCGAGACGTGTTGGTACAGGGTAGTTGGTAACCGCTCAATGAAACAGGCGAAAAGCAAAAAGCACAGTGGTGACTGGAAATACATGAACCCTTGGCACGCCTCGTTTTCATGTTGTTCGTGAGACTTGGAGACTCAATTCTCTGTTGCAATTCGTTTTCATCACAAGCAGTCTTCACATCTAGCAGGATACTCGACTAGCCAGAAATTTTGCTCAAAGAGAGCTGGCATGGCATTTAATATGTTTGCTTTCAATCACTGCCACAGCCTTCGATAGTATTACAGGCCAACTCTCCTCACAGTGTTTCTCCACGCTCTGCCAATACGGAGGATGACCCAAAGTAAAGTATTCGCCCAGGAGCGTGCAAAGCAGTAAGTATGAAACGATTTATTACTGTCTTAACGAGCAGCCTCTAGTCTCCCTATCTCCTCCATAGGTATTTCAGTTTCCAGCCTTGTATACTTCCTCGTCCTAGACCACCTCCTCAGGTACAAGAGACCGACCACAAAGAGCGAGATAGAGACAAGAACCACCCCAAGAGACAGCCAAACTCTCCATCCGCGGATGCAGCAAGGATACCAGGCCATGAAGACCTCGACCGCCCACTCCAACCAGTTCTTGACTCTGGGATGGTCTGGAGCAAGTCCTTTCCGCACAAGATGTTTGGTCGTGGGTCCTGTAGGCCCCGACACAAATCGCTTCATCCCGAAGCGAGGGACTGTCTGTTGGATAGGATTTTCATCAGGGTACTGTTCATCGCCCCATATGCCCGTGTAATAAAGGAAGGAAGTGAGGCTGGATGTAGTGGTTTCATTATGGCCTGAGACGAACAAGCGTGTGAGTTCAAAAGTCGTCGGCTCGTAACGGTAGAAGTACGCTGAGAGAACAGGATCCCAGGTTTGTCCGGCATCGCAATAATCTATCAGAGCTGCATCATGCACGTGATTACTAGATTTCACCGTAAGTGTGAGATCATCATTAATATTCTTAGGGAGTACACACCCGTCAGACGGATAGTTCGCGTGCGACCCGTATGCGCTAAAGACTCGTGGCTACAGTAGAGCATCAGTCCATCTGTATCAATATGCGCGGCATCTTTGGAGAAGGACGTACCCGCTCATCTGTTTTGGTAAGGGTAGCGTCGTCCCAGTCATAGGCCGCACCATCTCTGTGTTGACTATAGTAAATACCGGTCGGTGTCCCATTCTGGAATCGGACCATGTTATGTTCCCTTTGTGGGAAGTGAGCAAGTAGCAGCAGATAGAAGAGTACCGAATAGACTCACCAGTCGCCGACATGGTCGCCAAAGGAGTAACCTGGTACGTCATCACCAAACAGGTGATTTAAAGGCTCACGCACTTGCGTAATGTTCGGGCCACGGTCGTACGAGTAAAAGTAGAAGTAGAAAGCATCTAGGTCAAGTTCGCTCTTCTCCACGAGGATCACAACACATGCCGTGACATTTTCGATCTTGCCCGAGGCATCCGGAGCCTGGCCATACAGCCAGCTCGGCAACGCTGTGACATTATCTTTAGAAGTCAGTGCAACGCGTTCGCTGCTCACATTATTGAGTATCGCCAGGTTGTCTAGATCTAGCGTGGGTAGATCAGGCACAGGTGTCTGGCCAATCATGGGCGTTGTGTGCCGGACATGGTCGAGCAGATCTGCCGGTCGGAATGGATCTTGTGAATGCAGCCACACGAGGGGAGCTGCTCAGTGGGTTAGGCATTTCCCTTCTTTAAACCAATTGTTCTCAACATATTTCTTTGGCGTACCGTATCGCGTGACATACTCTGGTACGGACGGATTGTGAGCAGCAATTGCTGGGGACTCGTCGTGACCTGCAGCCACACCGAACACTACGCTAAGAAGTAGGATCGTCAGCGTCCGGAAGCTCGGGATTGACCCGGCGACAAGCTGCCGACGGGCCATGAGTTACACCGGGTGCTGAGGGCAGAGCTTGAGATCTATTGAGGAGTCAAGGCATTAGCAGCCCCAAGGAAAGACGATGGTTACGAGGAAAATTGTCAAAAATGCCATGTCAGCCGTCCGGAATCCGGACATCCGACAATGGCATCGAGATTCCAAAATTGAAAAGCCTAACAGGGATTAGTCAGAGTGTCATGGGCGCGCACATGGGTCCACATGGCGTCCTTCTGTTCTGTTTTACAGGCCAGGTTTAGCACAACGGACCTGCGTACATACCGTTTTGATTGATGCAGAGGGGTTTCGGATAACAGCTTCGGCCCGGTCTCTATCGCAGCCTCGAGCCTCTTGTCAGCTTGGAAGCAGTGTCCTCTATCTTACCGACAACAAGAATCACGCGGATCTACATTCGCTTTTCGGGACGCATGGCTGGGAGTGGGACGCTTGGCCAAACGTGCTTAGCAACCACGTCACGGTGGGGTCGGGCAGGGAGGGTTGGGCGAATGAAGCAGGGCCAGGCGAGCCTTTGAACGGGGCCTCGTGTTTTCCGATCGTCAAGCACGGCACGATGGTATCTAGTCAGCAGTACGTTACGCGACGCTGAAACCAGATAGTTCATGGAGAATGATGTAATGGCTCTCAGAGCTGTCGAGTTCAACTAATGTGAAGAGAGTTGACGACCGACACGCTTGTATTTATATATCTCGGGAGGTAGCGGCACGTCATTAGGCCTGCCGCGACAAGGGTCCGTCAATCGCGAAACCGTCAATATACGGACCGGAGCACAACCTTTCGCTCACTATCCTACGACAACAAAACAACTTCTATCTTGTTTCCTTTTCCTAGAAAATAGTAATTCGACAAGGAGTAAATGCCGAAGGTCTAGAGGGGACTTATCAGATTCAATTTTGCACCGATCGGTGGCACGGCCGCTTAATATGTTTGGAAGTCAGATTCCGAAAGGCACGGCTTCAAAATGACATAATATAGGCTCCGTGCTTTCCTAGCACACGATTGGTCGGGAAGAAATGCCTCCGTGCTCTGGCGGAGCAAAAACGTAATGGTACTGCATTGCTCATGCAGCGCTTTGCTTCGACACTCCGAACCCGGATCCCAGGCAATCTGGCCGTTTGTGCGTCATCAGGCCATTTGCAAAAGTCGAGCCGGTTCCTGTCGACATAATGTGCCAGCATTGCGAGACTTTAAGATTATAATTATATCAGATACTAGGGCATGTCCAGTAGATGCATAAAACAATTCTTTTGTGCTTTATTTGTATATTATTAGTATTGTTACTATGCAGATCTGTTTCGACATTCCTGTGAATTCTCAGAATTAATGTAATTCCATGATATTCTAAGCTGCTCTACGTGAACTGGATACGAGTAGTACAAGCTGCTGAGAAAACTGGGGAGCCTGCCGGGTAGGCTTGAATACATTGAATGTTCTTGTCTAACTAGCTTGTGGTGAGTGATGGCGTTGATATACTGGACCTTCATAATGATCTTTTCCCAGAGTCCTCTTTCAGGGATACAATTTGATTCAAGACTAGTCGCTCATCCGTGCTGTCAGAATCCACTGCCTGGAATGTGTTAGTATATTCTTCCAATCTTCGGCCCAGGTACACTGCTTGGGAAAAGCTCTTGAGATGAGGGTGCAATGGGCAGCTTACAAAATAGCCCACTCGTAGAGCTTGGAACCTGACACTTTCTGGTCCAGAATCATCGCCCGTTTCGCCCTCGGTGGCCGGCCACGGCGCTCTTTGACGGATCTCATCAAAGCCTTGCCCGAGTAGGGCATTGTCATAAACGACTTCGCTGCTGGGGTTAATGTCGTTCAAGAAGCCTCCTTCAACCGTTGCGGGATCTTCGGATTTGAATAAAGGAGAGTATATCCGGGCTTCAACCTTCAAAGAGCCTTGTGCAACCCACTGTATGTACGTTTTGGGCTTGCTTTCCTTATCGAATACTCCTCGTATCTCTGTGACGAGCCCTGTTGGTTCATCGGTAGAGAAGGAAATCGCCTTGACAGGATAAGGAGCATGCAGCAGACCCACTGATTTCCCGGGTGCTAGGCGGAAGTAGTCTTTGCTATCAACCGGGCGAAAGTCGGCGCGATCAATATACACAGTCTTTGTGAGATGGACTTTATGTGATCCAAGTCTGGCATCTTTGGGGGAGAATGGCACATCAACCTCAACCGCAACTTCCAAGTCTGTAATGACAAGAGGAATAGGATCGAGTACAAGCATAAGCCGGGGAACCGTGTATTCTAGGTATCGGCGGACGCTTTGTTCAAATCGAGCAAGCTGGATGACAGTTCTGCTGGTGGTAACACCGAGTTCGTTGATGAATGATAATATAGCTCCAGGGGGCACTCCCCGCCGTTTGATGGCAATGAGTGTATGAAGACGAGGATCATCCCAACCGCGGACAATGTTTTGTTCGACAAGTTGTCTCAGAGCGCGTTTACTCATGATGGTGCCGCCAACGTTGAGTCGCCCTGCATGTGAAGTGTCAATCAACATGCCGTATTAGGATGAGTATTAAGCAAATCCAAATAGATAACAACACATACCAAACTCGCGCTGCATAGGTTCATAGACGCCGAGGCTCTTGTTCAGCCATTCATAGCTCTCCCTGGACAAAATAAACTCCGTAGTGCAAAGACTATGCGTAATACCTTCGAAGCTATCACATAAGCAATGCGTGAAATCGTAGGTCGGGAAGATCCTCCACTCAGGCGTGCGTACGTGTTTCGTCTGCTTTTTGGGAATTCGATAGGCGGCCAGATCCCACATCTGGGGATTGCCACTCTCAATATTTTGCTTCATACGTAGAAAGGCTGTTTGCGGCTCGTATTTGCCGTCATGCATATCTCGAAACTTGTCGAGATTCGTTTCCACGCTCTGCTCTGCGTGATTGCAACGAAACCTTGGACCCTCTTTGCCGTCCTTACCTCCACGCTGGAGTTTGATTTCAGCCTCCTGGCAATGACACACATAAGCCTTATCCTTTCTGATGAGCCCCTGGGCCAACTCGTAGAGCCGTGGAAATTGATCACTGGAATGAGTGATAGAACTTGGCGTAAAGCCAAGCCACTTGATAATTTTGAGTATCCATTCGAAGTAGACCTCATCTTCTTCATCGGGGTTTGTATCATCAAATCTTAACTAAACTTCAGCACAGTGATTCCAAGCCACGCCCGCGCCAAACATACCGGAGGATCTGTAGACATGGATGAGTGGGAGATCAGACATCTATTTCATCTCGACTTACTGTTTTGCCGCCGTGGTAACGTGCAAAGCCAAAATCAATGGCGATAGCTTTTGCATGGCCTAGGTGCAGATAACCGTTGGGTTCAGGGGGGAAACGCGTGACGACTGGCTTTGCCGGTCTTTCTTTGTAGATGTCAGCGAGGAAACCTTGCTTGAACATGGCATCAGGATCAAGCTGAGGCTCGGCATTTCTAGGTGGCTGCTTTGCAACAGCGGCTTCCTTTGGTGGATTCCCAGCAGCTTCTTTGGCACGCGCGCCTTTCGCAGCCTTTTTGGCCCGCTTTTGCATTCGCTTCTTCAATTCGTTTCTCGTCACCCATTCCTCTGTCTCTTCATCGACCACCAGCTTGACACCATTGGCGCTAGCTTCCGGAGCCTCGTCAGCCATTTTGCGAGGGCTTGTTTAATAAGTGAATGAAAGGTGGATGCCTCTCCTCGTCTTGGGCAGGGCAGCGGGGGCGGGCTAAATGTGGTGAGGCTCAAAAGAGGGCTGGATGAGTCATTCACTTCGTGTCAAATAACCATGTCGATGGGCCAGCTGTGCAGCCCAATCGTTGTTATTCGCATCGCTCTGCTGTATGTCTCACGTTCAATGTTGATCGAAACGCGTTTGCACTTTCGGGAAGCCGTTTTTATGAAAAGCCTTTTCTACTCAAATGTCAACAGCCTTCGCCTTTCTAACTTACTACAGGTTGCCTCGCTGAAGCCCCAAAAGCTACTGCAATATAGCTCCTACGCGATAAATTCCAAGACATTCACACTATCTCTAATTCTACAAATCACGCGCTTGTTTTGTTATGGACCGGGCTTGAGCGACGCACTAAAGAGACAGACCTCGGGAGCTGCAGTGGTCTTTTAAACTTGGCGAGTCGCTCGGTATTGAGGTGCAAAATCCCACATCAAACAGTTGGAGTAATACTTGGCAGCACGATTCCAAAAGCAAGCCGACGTGAAGGAGTATTTACGGATGCACTGCATCAATGCCCGCGCCGGCCAATCGGATGGGTGAAGTCCTACGTTCTCTAGAAAATTGATGTCTGAGGCGGGCTGCGGAGCATCCGTTGCCTCGGAACGAGCTGTGCCTGGTGGCGCGTCGAGCGCTGCTGCTAGGCACGCTTTGGCCAATCCCACCTGAGCTTCGAGGGCGGCGCGATTAGTTGGGCCAGTAAGGGTCGGCACAGCCCGAGGCATGACTCCCGGTAAACGGGTACGTTTTCTCGTGACTGCAACGCACGGGTTAGGTGGCTTACTGGCACGGACCTGTCATATCTTGTGATGATGTGCCACGGCAGGCGGCCGGCATGTTTCGGGCGCTCCTGAAGACTTGACATCAGTAAAGATGTAGAAGACCAAAGACAGCGGGCTCATGGCGCAGCTAGTCATGGTCATTGCTCCTGGTAACCCACTTTGGCGACGATACCAGATGTCGGTCAAACGCGAGACATTGTGCCCCATGCACACGTGGCGTCGGCGTTGTCCCTCGTTTCATCTTGTTTAATTGTGATAAATGGCTTGCGTGCAGACTCGTGGAGCAAAGCAGGCATCCCGCCGAACGTGATTTGATACCAACGACGAAGAATCTGCAGGTCTTGATGGGTAAGCTTTATTGTATTCCGCATGTCTAACAGCCTAGGTTACAGAAAAGAGACGAGTCGTAAAAACCCTTGATTCGTGAAAGTCATAAATCGCTTATAGCCAGATGAAAAAATATTGCACTGCTTACTCAAGGCTAGTTTGGTGACGCCAGGTAACTTTGGATGCCCCATTCGATCCTTCGCAGGCCCTCTTGCAACTGTGCTAACGGAACGCCGTAGCATATCCGAAACCAGCCAGGCTCGTTGAAGTGGTAGCTCGTGCCTGTTGATAGAGAGACGCCTTTGGACTGGAAGGATCGGTAGAGTTCCCGTTCCTCGTCAACATTGGCAACCTTGTGCAACCTGGCGAAGACAAACATCCCGTAGCCGGCCGGGATGTACTCAATGCCCTTGGAATCTAGAAACGAACTAATGAGTTTGTAAGCCTCGCCTAGCTTCTCGGAGCTAAATTGCGTGATTAAACCAATTGCCTGCGGCGTCAGCACTGCCTTTGATGCCAGAGCAGTGGACAGGGAAGAAACTTGGCTGTGAACACTCAGCGCCGCACTCATGCGAACAGCCTCGTTGGACTGTGTGACTAGGGCGCCCTGGAGGACTTGTTAGCACGTTCAGGTGGTACAGCTCATGGAAGTGTGCTTCATGAGCCATCCAAGTAATTCTTGCCACTCACCAAGCGGATACCATTGCAACCGAAGTCTTTGCTCAAACTGTAAATAACGTGCAGCTGGTCTTTGATCGCGTCGTCCGCAGCCTCAAGCGCTGAGACAAATGAGTCATTGCCGCCGCGGCCGGCCCGGTGGGCTGAGAGAGCATAGACCTCGTCAGAGATGTAGTGCAGCCCGTGGCGCGAGCAGAAATCCATCATGGCCTTCAGCGTCTCTCGCGGGTAGCATTGACCTAGCGGGTTATGGGGATTGCAGATTAGCACGGCTTTGATGGGCACGGGGCTTTGTTTCAAAGACTCCTCGTAGTGGCTCACGCTCTCCGGGTCGAAGAACTGGCCCAGCGGCGCGTGGACGGGCACGACCCTGGCATGGCAGTGGACACTGATGGAGATGTCGAGACCCGCCCAGTAGGGCGCCGCGATCAGGATGCCATCGCCCGGGTCGCAGATCTGCTCAACCAATGCCGTCAACGCAAAGCTGCCACCAGCGGCTAGAACGACATGCGAGGGGTCAACTGTTTGGGCTGGTCGGAAATGGGCGTTGAGCAACTCCGCGATAAGCTTCCTGGTTTTGCTGCAGCCACCGACGCCAGAGGCATAGGCCAAGTCCTGCGGCAAGAAAATGTGTCAGAAATATTGACGATGGCACGCTCAGCCCTGCACGTGGCGCTCCTTACCTCTTCCTGCAAGTCGGTGAGCGCTGTTTGCACCCGTTCAAGAACCGTCTGCTTAACGGCCCAATTCTCGGCTGTGCTGAGGTCAACAGTGGTGGCGTCTCCAGTGAGGACAGCTTTGTGCTGGTTCATCAAACTGGGGATGAGCGTTTCGTTCCTCTGCTTGCACGGTAGTGATAGCATAATTAACCTCAAAGAAACAGACTGTTGTATGGTTTATGTGTGTGATGTTATTGCAACTGAGATTATGGGTCTGAGAATGTGTCTCAAATTGGGAAAGGAAAGTGGCGGGGCCGGGGTTATAAGCTGATTCCGGGTAAAGGGTCAACCCCTGTCTTGGCAACTTCATGATGGTCTTTGCGTCCACCAAGAACCTCAAAGTACGTCTTAGTGCCCGGATTATCAAACATACTGACCGGTAAATGAAACAATGACTGGGACTCTCGAGATTCAAAAGCCCGAGTTTGCACTCGAATTCCAAATATCCAAGTCATCATCGCTTCAACAGTCTTGACAACGCTTGTCACCTCTGCCAATTTTCAACATCTTTATTCTCTTTTCGAGTCTATCATTATGAGCTACGTTTCTACTCAAACCAGCTCCCGTGAGGAGGTGAGAGGCGAAAAAACAAGAAAAAGCTCCCATTCCAGATTTACTAACATTGCCTAGTTCACCTTTGAGCGCGAGGGTTCTCTTCGCCTCCTCAACCCCAACGGTTCCGCATGGAACGATGAAGTGGGATCCATGCTCACGGAGATGCTGACGATGGCCGGTTATGCAAAGCACTCTACGAGATTGCACGCAGAGTTCTTCCGTACCGCCATTGCCTCGTCCCTCGGCTTTCACCCCGAGGCAACTAAGGCCCCACAAACATGGAAGAGCTTCATGACTGACGACAACACCCCCGTCGAAGTCAGCTGGGCCTGGGGCAACTCTGCAGTCCTTCCTAAGGTGCGCTACTCGGTTGAGCCGATTAGCACCTGGGCTGCACAGGGTGTTGATCTCATCAACACTGCTGCCAACGCACGACTGCTTGCTGAGTCTCTCAACGTGTCTCGCGATATGGATCTTTACCTACATGGACATTTCCAGAGCCTCCTCACTTCACAAGATTGGACGCAAGACAATCAAGATTTGTGCGGACCCGAGGTTCCCCAGTCGCAGGTGTTCGCCGCCTTCGACTTGATGGAGAATGAGGCCACCGTGAAGCAGTACTACATTCCAGGCCGCCGGGCGGCCACGGAAGGGACTTCAAACTGGGAGGTCGTCAAGGAGTCCATCCGCAAGCTGCCTGCTCCCGCAGCTCCCCTTCTTACTTCTTTCGACTGCTTCGTAGACTTCCTTGAGTCATTCCCTGCCGAGTCCCAACCCACAGTTGAGATCCTGGCCATTGACTGTCTGTGTCCCACCAAGTCACGCCTCAAGATTTACGTGCGGTCGCGTGAAACCTCTCTGCGAAGCTGTCTGGACATGCTCGCTCTCAACGGCAGGGCTCCAAAATCCGCCGAGGAAGATGACGCACTCCGTGAGCTGTGGCATTCAGTCTTTGGATTGGACCCGGAAACCTACAACGAGAACGACGAGTTGCCTGAGAAGAAGGCCCGCACTGGTGGCTTGCTCTTCTACTATGAGCTCAAGGCCAATGGAAAGATTCCCAAGTCCAAGGTCTACCTGCCTGTGCGCCACTATGCGCAGAACGACGACCAAGTGGCTCGTGGAGTCTCCGACTTCCTTGAGAAGAGGGGCAAGAAGCTGACGACTGGTTCGTACTATGATTCACTCAAGAAGCTCTGGTAAGTCATCTCCACAATATCCTACACATTTTGAACTCTTTCTTACCATGTTCTGCAACAGCAAGCACCGTGATCTTTCCGACGGCCTCGGATACCACTCATACGTCTCCTGGGCCTGCGACAAGGGCAAGTGGAATGTGACGGCGTATCTCAACCCTGAGATTTACGACAGACGACGGGTTGTGTAAAGGCTTTCGGCATGTTGTACTTATGATTTTCCGTCTTGTCTGCTACGATTTCCTTTGTTCACGTTAGAGATACACTCTTGGTAGCTAGTTCGGCATCTGTTGCGTTGTATTGTTAAGGTCATGGGAACAAATAAACCGCAATCTGTTATAATCATGAGCTCTCGAAGCCACTGATGTGATTCCGTGTAAGAACTAGTAAACATCAGCGTGGCCAAACCAGGCAGCAGCTTCATTAGACCCTTGTATCTCTCCTACGTTATTTCCCATAGTTGTTCTCTTCAGATGCGTGTACCGTGTGGGTGAATGGAGACATGACGTTTTGTACGTAATTCTGGGATCCTTCTGCGCCAGGCTAGTTCTATTCTTGCGCCACGCCTCCGTGCCATTCACCTGGACGCTCATTCGGTGATCCTTCTGCGCCAAGCTGGTTTCATTTGGTGCTTCGTCTCAGCCCCAAAATTCGTGTTCAGCAAGGCGTCAGATTCTGCAGGAGAAAAGGAGAAAGGAGACCAGCCTCGCTCCTCCGGGGGACAAAATGTCGATCGTATGATAAAGTGGGGATGTCATCCTACGTCGGCGCCGGGCTTGGTGGGCCAGGGGCCCGGACTTCCCGGGCACTATTTCGATGCGCGCCGGGACACGGCTTCGGTCCGTATATTATGTAAGCCAAACATACTCAACATACTGGCCTTGCAATAAACAAAAAGATAGCTTTTAAGCAGGTCGTTGTAGGCAAGTTCCCCAGTAGTTCTTGCGTCTTAGAAAGGCTTTGAGTTCTATTGCAAATTTGCAAGCCTAATTCAACAGAATTCAGAAAATAATTCAACATGGATTTCGCCAAGATTGAGAACGTTATTCTCGCCCTCTGTGGCCTGGCATTAGCTTTGATATTGTATCGATGCAAAGACATTATAATTGGGACCATTGTTTGTTGAACACAGATTTCCTAGTGGTTTACTGAAACTGACAACAACCTCGCCAGATCTCCACATTCGTTTTCCCGATCCGAAACGACTTAGGCCAGTTGATCGCAGGACCACGTTGGAAGTTTGTCGATGGTCAAGGTATCGACAAGTTTCTTCGTGGGCATGAGGTGAGCCGTGAGTGGCGAAAATACGGCTCAGTTTATAGAATTTGGTCAGGGTTTACTCCAGAAATGTGAGCTAGAAACATGATCCTAATGTCCTTCAGATATGGCTCGCTAACATTTGATTAGCGTCTTGACAAAGCCAGAGGATGTCAAGGCATTTCATACAGACTCTGCTGATCATGAAAAGTCCGAGGGAAGCAATGGAGGCTGGCTATTCCATCAACTTCTCGGCGATTGCATGGGCCTCATCAACGGCACGAGATGGAAGAAGGTTCGAGCTAACTTTCATTCCTATTTTACTCATGGTACAGTAGCGCAGAACGGTTCAGAAATCTCGACTGCAGTCAAAGATTACATCAAGCAGCTGGAAGCACAGAGCACTGGTTCCCTCGAGCTACATGCCGATAATACTGCTCGATTCCCGTTCATGGCAACGGCAGAGCATCTCTATGGCCCCCTGACGCATGATGAAAAGGAGGAACTTTGGACCCTCGGCCAACGAAGCCTGGGTATGATGGGAAGCGTACTGGCTGGAGGAGCATATCGCTTCAAGTTGTATCCCTTGTTGAAACCGGAGACATATAAGCGCTTCAGGAAGTTCGAAGATGATTGGACTGCATTCAACCAGCGCATTTGCGATACGAGGAGATCTCACACACCCCAGCCTCCCATCGTAGAAGCTTGGAGGGCGGTCGAAATTGGAGAGGTTTCCAAGAAAGAGGTAAGTTGATCATTGAATCAGTCTAGGCTATTCACTCACAGGGTGTTCCACAGGCTGTGCAAACCATGAGCGAGATGCTTTTCGCTAATTTGGATGTCTCCACTCACGTTCTCGGCTGGCTTTTGGTATTCATTGCTCAGCACTCGAGCATCCAGCAACAGCTGCGACAAGAAATGGCTGATCAGGTCGACAAGTGGACTGAGTACTGTGGCAAAAAAGACACTCTGCTGCATTTGTGCTTCTTGGAATCCCTCCGTCTTCGACCCTTTACAGGTAAGGAAAAAAGTTGCCTTCAAGGATTTAAACCAACCACTGAGTCGTTTTGAATAGTCTTTTCTATTCCCGAGAGTTCGCCGTCGGTGAAGATCCTTGGTGGATACACTATTCCCGCCAATGTGAGCCCCCCACAGCCGCATAAGGTGATATGTTCTGACCTGAAGGCATAGACGAGTGTTGTGGTGAACGCGTTAGCGATCAACCACAACGTAGAATTTTGGGGACACGATAGTCTGGAGTTTGATCCATTCCGTCTGCAAAACATTTCGGCGCTCAAGGCAAGTCCATCATACCACATGCAAATAATCCAAGCTAATCATCACAGCTTCGTTACAACCTGTTCTCCTTTGGCTTTGGCTCCCGCAAGTGCCTGGGGCAGCATTTTGGGGAAATGATGTTGAAACTCTTTCTCTGCCGGGTGGTCCACGATTATGATATGAAGCTGTCTGAAGCAGAAAAGCAGAAAGGCCTGCACGAAAAAGCAGGAAAGGACACATGGGTGCCTATTACTGATCTACGTGTCAGTTTGACACCTTTCAAGACTGAGAAATGATATCCTCTCGGAACAGCGTTCGCATTTCCTTACTTGCAAGTTGGATTGTACAATAGCTATTATGAATTATGCCTGAATACTAAATATCACTATTGAAAGTGCCTTAGACGCGAATTTGGTGCAGCGCAGCGCAGCTCTGTCAGGCCATGCATTTCTTGCTTTCAGAATTCATGGGGTTCATGAACTTCGATATTCATGAATTTGGGCATCTTGCTAAATCTTGGCCCATTGGTAGTGATGCTGGAACAGAGGAGGGCACAATCACACAATTCAAGGAATGAGAGGCAAGAATAAAGACCCAGATTTAAATTTTAAATACCATGATACTCCTTGACTTGTGTCATTAACAACCGTGAGTCATACTCTTTAATTCTTCTGATCCAGAGCAGCAAGCTCCTCATCGTTAAGACCAAAGCGAGCAACGCGGTACATTGCCCGGGCGACAGCGGGCAAAGCGGCGACTCGCTCGCTCCAGGCCTTCAGATTGGGCCATTCATTGAAGTCCAGCCCACCCGAGATGGCAATCGTCTCGTTCGCCAACGGAAGCGTAGCAAAGTCAGCAATGGTCGGTCTGTCAGGAATAGCGATGAACTTCTGGTCCGGGTTGCTGAGACGCTTCTCCAGGAAGTTGTACTCCGTCTTGATGTACCTCAGGAGCACCGTGAGCGACTCGCCAATGGGCACGTCCTTGGGCATCTTGAAGAGCAGCCACGTCTTTCCGGTGGCCCCGAGACCAGCAGTGTAAGACATTAACCAGTTCATGATGATGGTCTTCTCGACAAGGTCCTTGCCAATGTACAACCCCTCCTTATCATACTTCTCGGCAAGATACCACAAGCAGGAGGAGCTATCAAAGACGTTCAATCGTTGAGTGTTGCCATGCTCGATGTAGGTCTCCACATCCTCAATCGCAGGCACCATCTTATATGGGTTGACAGAGTGAAACCATGTTTCACCACCGGTGGAATTGATGAGGTGAATGTGATGGGGAATGTTCAAGGCCTCGATCAGCATCAAGGGCTTGACGGAGTTTGCGGTGGAGGTAGGGCTGGCTGCGTCCTAGTTAGTCATCGAATAGTCGAACGCGCCGATGGGCCGTAAGAAGTCTCGGGAACTATGTAATGCGTGCGGGGCATGAATTTGGGATTTTACTTGCCTTTCTTCACATAGAGAACAAGCTTGTCCTCCGCGACAGCCGGGTGAATGGACATATCTTGCTGTGCGTCAGCCATGATGATTGCTCGATGTGAGAGATTTGTGACGTGGTAAAGAAACAGAAATTCGGTTCCTCGCCAGGAGATTCTATGTGCGTAATGGTTTAGAATTATACTCAAGCCGGTGAGTATTACCATGTTCTGTTACGGTTCTTTAAACAGGGTATATTCGCCGAAAACCATCCTACGGCCGACCAAAAACGAGTACATAAAGTTCGCGCGATGATCCGACACGACGCATTTAATTCAACCGAGGACCAAGACTCTTGGATACCCGATTACACACTGTTCTATTCTCAGTAAACAACATGACTTCCACCACCACCCAGGATACCTACCGCGGTCCTCGCTCCCAGGTGGAGTACGACCGACTTGCTATTCAACATGAGCTTGTCAGGACAGCCATGAATGGCAAGCTTCTCTACTCCGATGTGGACTACAACAAGCCTGATCTTCGCGTGCTTGACTCCGCAACTGCCGCCGGCACCTGGCTGATTGACCTGGCATCTCGCGTGCCTTCTACGGCTCAGCTTTTCGGCACTGACCTTGCACCTCAGCACTTCGTCCCTGCCGAAAAGCGTCCTAAGAATGTCAACTTGTCCACCCATTCAATTTTCGAGCCCTGGCCTGCGGAGTTCTTGGAGAGCTTCGACATCGTCCACCAGCGATTCGTGCTCACCGTCGCCTCCAATGTCACCGGCCAGGAGGCTGTGAAGCTTCTCTTCCAGTGCGTCAAGCCTGGAGGTGTCATCGAACTCCACGAGGGCAACATGCTGTCCATCCAGGAGGGCCCTGAGCACAAGGCTTTCGTCAAGTTCCGTGACGTCATGGTCAATGCCTGGGCTGCCATTGGAAACCAGCCCAGCCCTGGATCTTACCTCGTCCCTTGGCTCAAAGAGGCCGGTGCCATTGACATCCAGGAGGAGGTCCAGCCCATCAAGGTCGGCGCTGCGGCAGACGACAAGGAACAGGGCGAGCGGGCCGTTATTGTGCTTCTTCAGCTCCTGGATGGAATGAAGAAGATGCTCGGAGGTGCGTGCATTGCTCACTACAAGTACAAAGCTGAAACTAACAATATGCAGGCAAGCCTAACCAGCCCACCAACGAGGAGTTCGATGTTCTCCGAAAGGACCTCGAAACGGAGTTGCGCACCGTCGGCAACATCTACTACTACCACCTCACCTGGGCACGCAAGGCAGCGGCTTAAAGCTTTGATGTATAATGAATCTGATGAATGGGCGAATGGGCTTGGGCTTAAAAAGGCGCTTTCAGGCCATAAACTAGAAATTGTGGGATAATCATGGCTGGTAACTTGGCAGAAATTGAATTTTGCTTATTTTGGTGCCAAACTCTGAACAATGCATATCACTGGTGAACCATCTGTCATGCACACCCTTCCCAAATTCAATGGGCATCTTGCCGTGATTCGAGATTGTGCAGAAAACCATGTCATTCTTGCACTTTACAGATAAGTGAAATCAGAGATTTGGTTAGTTGTCTCTCACACCGATCCCTTTGGCCTCGGAAAACAATCATTCCCGCAATCTGCCAAAGTGCCAGCTTGTGGTGCCGAGAACTAGTGTCTGGAGCCCTTGTCCCAACAGAAACATAAGCGAGAATGCCTAGAATATTTTCGGAGAATTTCAGCCTCAGCAAACCCCCCTAATGCCGCCCTGATGGGGCGAGAAGTGCTGCCATCGGGCTCAGCTGTGGGTCTGATACGAACATCCTTGCATCTCCAGGAAATAACATGCAGGCTGAAGGATCATCTCCATCTCGGCAGGAACAGGCGCATGTACGTAATCGACCGACTTCCGAATGACCCATTGTCGGCGATGGGCCGACGCAAAGCCAAACATTCGGGTTGTCTCTCCACGCAAGCCGCGAGTGGGCGGATGCCTACATGGACTTCGAACCACCGGGAGAAGCATAATTGCCCGAGTAACTTACTGCCCGACGATGAGTGGCTGTTTGGGACTCTTGGAACAGGATTCTCTGCGTCAGAGTCACATCAGTGGATTGGCGAATTATTGCCCGCCCCGGACCCGTGCTTGAGCCCGACATGCCGACAGTGATTGTTATCCATTTTGAGTTAGCGTTGTTAGCTTAAACTGATCCTTGTGTGCCTGCCGAGATCTTTGTCTTGGCATAAAATGCTAACGTTGCCGCCCCCGGACTTGACAGGGGAAGGGTACAAGGCGGATCGCGAGCCAAGTTCCGCGTCTAGCGGCCAAGGTGTCACCCCTTGAAGCCTTGCCCCCTTGAACCTGGTATCCGCAATTAGTATGGTGTGTGTGCAAGCATTTCGCGCCTGGTCGGAAAGGGCATGGCTTGATTTCAGTGTTCCTAACTGTCACACTCGCTCAGCTAACGTGCGCCTAGGCTCACAGAAACATCATGACAACTGTCAACGAGATGATGAAGTTCAGTGCTGCAAATTTTGCATTTTACTACTAATCTAATTGCCTGTGAAATATCCTGTGTACAACTTCCTGTTGTGTGTAAAATTATGTTGTACATGTAAACAAACCCAACCTCCAAGCCTGCCGACCAATCCAGATACGCTAACCAGAAAATTTTCCGCAAGTTGACCGTGAGTTGTCCGCAATTTAACGAGAGACTCCTATTCCATGTTGCCACCGATACGGGATGCTTAGTTCTTCCCCTCCTCCGCGTTTCTCAGGTTGTCGTCTGACTGTTCAGCTGATGGTGCAGCTGATGGTGTAGCCTCCTTGATCTCAGTCTCAGGCTCGTCGTGTGGTTTGGGCCAATAGCAAGTGGCAATAATTACAGCGCCGCCGAAGAGAACGCCTACCAACAGCCAGAAAGCATTGCGATAACCTTTCCAGGTCACAATCCTCAAGTCGCCGGCGGGCTCCGTTTGTCCACTCATGAGAGCGTTGGCTCCTGCAAGAAGGACACTGGCACCGACTTGGTAAGCGGTGTTGAACAATGCACCTGCTACTGCGTGGCTGCCTGACTCAACGTGGCGGAGCAGGATACTCTGAGCTGGAACCATGGCAACTGGACTGCCGCAGACAAAAAGCATGGCCGTCACGATGGTGTACCAGAACCCGTCACCCTTGCCAGTTCCGCCGGCTCGCTCGGGCGTTGCAAAAGCCCACGCGATGGCGCCACATCCTGTGAGTGTAAGGCCAAGCAAAAGGGTACCCTTCTCTCCGATCCATTTAACCATGGGAGTGGCCATACCCCCACTGACGATGGCAGCGAAAGCGCCGGGCTGTTTCATTGGTAAGGACGTTAGTATATGCACATGTATGGAATTGCGCTTTTGGTTTGAAGACCAGGCAGATAATTGGCATCACTCACCAAGAGGTACACGGCCATCAATACTGGCGTGTAGTCAAGCAAGTTGACAGCAAGCTGCGTAATGACAAAGAACCACGAACTGAAACTGCCGCCGAAAGCAAACACGGCAACCATCATCAGGGCAAAAGGCCCAGATGTCCAGACGTATCGCGGAATGGCTGGGTTCGCCACCTTTTGTTCAACAAAGACCAATGACCCGAGCACAATTGCGCCCAGAATGATAGTAGTGAGAACAGCGGGTGACTTCCAACCAAGGCGTGCGCTGTCGTTGAGGCCGTAGACCAACAGTGCAACGCCACCAGTGAAGACGACAGTTCCGAAATAGTCGACCGGAACGTCGCGGTTTCTGCTGAAGCGGGGGAGGAACAGACATGCGAGAATCGTCGCCAGTGCAGTCAAAATGATGCTGACCCAGAAGATGGATCTCCATCCTGCAGGCGAAGCTATGAACCACTGTTATTTGCCTGCCATGGGATATTTGGATCATGGGGTCTTACAAGCTAGAAGAGAGCCGACAACTGTTCCGATCGTGGAGCCGAGTGGTGCACATGCTGTGTACACGGCCAGCGCCTTGTGGCGAGGCTCGCCATCGGGAAATGTGTTGCTAATGATCGCTAGTCCATTGGGAGCCTACGGTGCAAATTTCGTGTTAGTGTAAGCAAGCAGGCGAACATGAGGTAGGTTACGTACGGTCAAGCCGGCACCAATACCGGAAAGGGCACGGCCAGTGATCAGAGCGGCCTTGTTTGGCGCAGTGGCATTGATGATGTTTGAGATGGCAAGAAGCGCCGTGCCCGCAATAAATGTCTTCTCAAGGCCAAATTTCTGACCGAGTTGACCTCCAACCAAGAGGAGGGCGGCGAAGGTGATGCTGTAGACAACCAAGATCCAGTTGATCTCCTCATGCGTGAAGTTGAGGGATGCTTGAATGTCTGGCAGGCCGAAAAGCACAGCGGAAAGTTGGAAGAGATCGAGGAAGTTCACAAGCGTCGTGGTGACAAGGATGAGATTGAGGTCTGCTGCAGCACTCATGCGTTGCCCGAGGTGGTAGGGCGGGAGGCGTTCTCGCCAGGTGAGAGCCATGGTGAATGGGTTTTTGCTTTGTGATTTTTCGCAAACTTTTCGACGACTTCCGAAGCTGAAGTAAAGAAGCTCTCGACAGGGTCTGAAGTTCAAAAAGGGTTCGGCAGTGCGTATGACGAAGGATCTTTGACTAGCCCAAAGCAGTCTCAAGGGCCTCTGGGGCGTTTTTGTACCGATCGTGAGAACAGGGGTGCAGCCGGAAACTATCCGGAGACTTTCGAATTAGGAAAACAATCCATGCCGCCCCATGTTGCCCTCGTTGAAAAGGGTGGGGTGATCCTCTCCCCGTGTTGGCCCGGGCTCGACTTATACATGACTCCTTTGCTTGGCCGTGGCCTTGAATACTTGCTCTCGCAAACGACGCTATTCCCTCTTCCGACTGCAATCTCGAGACGCGAAAGCCCGAGCCGTCTCTTTGTGTGACATCCCCCCCCGATCCGTGCAGCGTGGCACCACCCCTACCATGGACGAAGCGCTGGAAATCCTCAAATCCGTCCCTTTGATTGGTGGGCATGCCATAAGCGAGCGACGGCCCAGCGACGACCCGACTGACCGAAGGCAGATGGTCACAATGACTGGCCCCATCTGATCCGTGGCTTCTACGACAACGTGTTGGACGGACGATTCGGAGCGGACAAGAACCTTGTCGGGCACGTCGACATCAAGCGCCTGCTCCGGGGCAAGTCAGGTGGCGCATTCTGGAGTGTCTATGTGGATTGGTGAGGCCCACGCCCACGCCCACGCCCTGGCCCCCGTCCTGTCGGGGAAGATTGGCCACGTCTAACCGAGATTGTCAGCCCAGACTCAGACGACTACAGCGACGATGCAGCGCACTTTGAGGCACTTCGGGACACGCTCCAACAAATCGACCTTGTCTATCGACTCATACATCTGTACAAGGACCATTTAGGCTTTGTCAAGCAGGCGTCCGACATCACAGCTCTTTTCAAGGCGGGCAAATTCGCCAGCCTTATCGGCGTTGAGGGTCTACACCAAATTGCCAACAGTCCGAGCGTCCTGCGTCTTTACCACCAACTCGGCGTCCGCTATGTAACCCTGGCGCACAACAAAAATAATCTGTATGCGGATAGCGCAGTAAGTATCGAAAGAAGAGTAGGATTGCCAACTGTGTATTGATTGGTAAGCCAGACTTCCGCCGCCCCGGCGCATGGTGGCTTGTCCGCTCAAGGCAAGGACATGATCCATGAGATGAACCGCATCGGAATGTAAGAGTCATGTCAACGGAGAGTTTCACGGCCTTCTGACCACCCATGCGAAGGATCATTGACCTGTCGCACACGAGCGAAGCGGTAATGCATCATGTGCTTGACCTATCAGCAGCGCCGGTCATTTTCTCCCATTCATCAGCGTGCGTTGCTTACACTCGGCTTGATTGAATGGTTTGCCACTGACTTCATTGGCAGCGCTTCAGTTGTCCCTCACCCTCGCAATGTCCCTGATGCCGTCTTGGAGAAATTGCGACAAAACAATGGAGTCATCATGATCTCGTTCATACCTTCACTAACGGCTGAGAATGCCAAAGAGGCAGGTCTTGATCATATAGTTGACCATATCCTTCACGTTGCAGGCTTGATTGGGTATGACCATCTCGGCCTTGGATCGGATTATGACGGCATGTTCAGTGCCGTCAAGGGCATCGACGACGTGTCGCTCTACCCAGATCTCGTAGCCAAGATGCTCGAGCGCGGGATTTGCCGTGCTGACGTTGAGAAAGTACTGGGACTAAACATAATCAGAGTCTTCGAAGACGTCGAGAAAGTCTCGGCGGCGAGCTTTGACGAGCTGCCCGTATTGGGCGAGACAGTCAAGCAGCTTTGGAACGATGGACTTAGAGCAGTGGCAAGACAGGCGTACCCACAGGCAGAGCCAGACCTGCCAAGGCATGATTCCGCAAAATAGAGGAACTAAGAAGAGCTCCTACTTAAGCAATCCATCGCCTCTCCCAAAAATATTGCTGTGCACGTAATCGTGCTGGAACCACATTGTGTAAAGCAGACAGTCAAACACTCCCAGAAACCACTTCGGAACATTCCCTTCAGCATCCTTAAGTCGATGGACAGCCTTCTCAATCCAGTACTGCGCCCTCATCCAAACCATATTGAAAGTTCGCCTTCCGAGCTCGAATCTAGATGTGGGAGTTGGCTCAAAGGTGGGCTGCGCAAGCAGTCTTTCCTGATACTGTTGAGGTAATGATTTCTCGTGGGCACCGCGAATCAAGAGCCCCTAGAAGATTAGTCATGTCGCTCGACGTGATTGCTTTGGAACATGATAGATGTCTCACCATATATCGCTTAGATGGCACTCTCTCCCAGCTACGGCTAATTCCGTGTCTTCCGACCAGCGTAACGACCTTGGCTACTGAGCCATCCACTTCCAGCGTGGCGTCCAGCACTTCTAGCTTGTATGCAATTCCTCCGCTATTGGCATTTAGTACCCGTGTGCGCCGTAGCTGTTGCTGGTAAAATGAGGACATACCCTTCTGTTAGTACGACACGACTCATATCCGCAGCCGTCAAAAGGTAGGCGACGCCGTAAACTGGGACCTCTCCACCCTCGATTGGACGGATGCCTCCCATAGCCGGTTCCGTGTAGGGCACCCCCATGATGTTGAAGCAGAGGGTGTGTGTCTTGATGGCCGCTACCTCCGACCTGAGAGGCTCAATTTTCCGCCTCTTCACAAAAACTTCCTCCAGCATATTGGAGCCATAGGCAAAATACCAACGATTCTCGTCCGTCATGTTGAAGATCGTGACAGAAATGTGGTGTGAAGCTGGCTCCTTGGTTTAAGGGTGGGACTGAAGAGCTTGGCGACGGTGAAGAATCCTGCTGGCTGAAACGGTCGCACGAGTGGATGCTGCGGACAGTCTGTGCGGAAGGTTGCCGAAAGTGGAATATTATCTCTCATGCGTAAGCGACGTCGTCGTCGTGTCAAGCCTGGGAAGTTGCGTAGTCTTTAAGCTGTTGCAGTGCTTACATGCAACTAGTAGCGAGGACCCGAGCGGAAAGGATCCGATGGCCCGACGTGGTGCTGAGATTGACAGCCCAGAAATGGGCCCAAATCCTGTATTTAATTCAAGATGAGGCCAGCCTTACAAGGGTCTTGCGTTCCCCCTGGGGTAATATTAGCCGGTGGATTCGGACCTTTCAATCAGGCATGAAAGGCTTCAATGCTTCAGGCTATTACCTTCTTGTTTCGAACTACCAGCCTAGTTTCGTATATGCTTTCGGACCTTTCTAAATCCCTATCATAATCTCTTTTGGAGGATCGCAACAATTCAGTAGTCAGTCTCCTAAACTACCAGGCGGTTTCAACAAAACGAAGCAATAACGACTCAAGTTGCTATCGACGCCATGTCGGGAGATTCAGAGACGATACATTGTAGCTTAAAGAATCCCCCAGCCAAAGAATCATCAAAAAGTCCAAGACCTCCGCTTATGGAAAAGGAGCAGCCTAAGCTCCGAAGTGCCTGTGACGCCTGTCACACTGCTAAGATTCGATGTGGAGGAGAGAACCCATGCGCCCGTTGCGCCCGAGAGTGAGAGATTGCGAATATCATCGTGGCAATGACGACTAATAGGTTCGATAGGAACATACAATGTCACTATAGCGTCAAGGCGAGGATCGGAAAGCCCAAGGGGAGCCTGAACAAGAAGACTATTGAGCGTTTACAACAAATGAGACAGTTGAAAGTGCAGAAGCCGGCTCCAGAACCGACGATGATTGAATTATCTAGCCCAGAGACCGAGAGCACAACACGAAGTACGGGAAAGAAAGGGTCGGTCGTAGCAGGTGGTGACGAGGACTCGACTGCCGAGACATCTGATTCTCCACAGAACAGTGAGTACATTCACGATGTAGATAACACACCATCCGTGACCTTCACTTTTTCACCACCTCAAGGCATGTTGTTTCCAACGACGAACGAGCTCGACAGAATGGAAGATTGGCTCCCGATGGTGGTTGATGAACCGATGGTTAATGTGAGTGGGAGTGAGAATTCTGGCTAGAGAACCGATGCTGACGGCTTCAAGGGGATGATCTCGGAGCCAGATTTCGCAAATTGTGTGTAAACTGTACCCAATGGTGTTTTGCCTAGATGCTAATC
Source organism: Paramyrothecium roridum (assembly GCA_003012165.1). Classification (NCBI taxonomy): domain Eukaryota; kingdom Fungi; phylum Ascomycota; class Sordariomycetes; order Hypocreales; family Stachybotryaceae; genus Paramyrothecium; species Paramyrothecium roridum. Next base: position 81,750 of record PXOD01000022.1, on the reverse strand, counting down.
ACGAACAGTACCTATGGATGCAACCGCGCAAATACTGGACAGTGGCTTCAATTTCAACTTGGCGGGCGAAGAAGGAGATAATGCCAGGAACTGGGCCAGCATATCCCCTCCGAGCGACAAGTCAACATCACTCGATGCCATTTCCCGCCTTACGCCATCATCAGCAAAATCAAACATGTCACCGGCGGTCAGCCTGGAACACAATATGCCGATGACATGTATAGCACCACCTTCTTCATCTCTGGACCTGCGATACGCCACCTCCACGGCGCCATGTGATTGTTTCGCAACCATCAGCAAGCATCTCTGCGCGCTGCAGGCCACGTCAGCCGCTCCGAAGCAAGCGCGAGATATCGATGCATTATTGATTCAGGCCCAGCTTGTCACGCCCTCTATAAGAACTTTGTTCGAGTGTCATCAATGCGTCGGGGACACCCAAGGACTTCTCTTGGCGAACATGGTATTGTGTCGACTGCTAAAGTGGACTCACAACTCCATACTATTACATGGAAGTCGGTTCATCCCCGCCCAGGTTCGCCTAGGCAAATACGTCGGCTCGAAGGAACTGGGTACGGCGGTAACGAAGCTTCTCGTCAGAACGCACTGGAAGGCACTCAAGGGCATCGTCGATGGTTTCCAGCAGAGAGTCGCCCAGCTCGCGTGTGATGACGCGGACGGACGGTACCTAATTATGCAAGCGAAGAATTTTCAACGAGAGCTTGAAATGCTTGCCGATAAGTGTTTGAGGCCGGAATGAAGATCAAGTGTATGTTATAAGTTCTAGATGTGACGAATACCGGGGCAGCTGCCAGAGGATGATCTCAATGATAGAATCGACATGACGGCTTGCGAGCTGGCAGAAGCAAACCGCTATGTGATGACAAAACAGGAAGCTCATCGGCAGAGCGTTCCGATCATAAAGCTCAGTGCACAATAGGATGTGGAGCATGCAGGGCGGTACGTCTATACGTAAAATGCCGCCGATTTGGTGAGCGTGGAGGCTGCCCCTGCTAGAAAACACTGCGGTTCAGCTCGTCGCGAGACCGTGTAATGAGCGCCTCATGACCCTTTCGGGACAGTTTTCCGTATATTTTACTGCTGAATCGTCGGAAAATGCATTCATATGGCAAAAAGGTGTTTGGCAGCGAATAGAGACGGCCAGACGCGGCTGACCGAGTAGCAAACGTAGTCATATGACTCAAAGAAGCGAAGCTGTCAGATTGGGGACCAGTGTCATAAAATACGTTGACGATTACCATAACCCGGCGTCGGGACATAAGATACGAAACAATCAGCCTTGCATCTGTTTCCAAAGCCTACGGGTTTAGTGCTCGGCCGGTGGAGACCGGCACATATATACCGGCGCATCAGCGCGGCATTCCCTTGAACCATGACTTAAATGACCCTGTAAATGATGTGATCTGATTTCCGAGGACTATCGAATTGTTCAAACCGAAATCCTTCTGAAACCTTCAGATTTCACAATAACTCAAAATTTTATTTGGATATTTCTACTCAGTCACCAGCCCAATTATCATGTTGAGCAGCTAGCGTCGTGGGACGCGCAGGAGTCGGCTCAATCCTCCACTGCACCGTCTTATGCACCGATTATGGTCCGCATTATATACCAAGTTTGTAAATAGATCTAATTATATATATAACTTGGCGCCCACTAATTTCATAGACATCAAAAGAGCTCTCACATCATAACAGCCCCTTCAAAAATTACATTCACCAAAAACAGTTCTCAAAATGGCTACCACGACCGCCGTGACCGCTGAGCCTCAGAGCGTCCCCATCGCTACTGAGCACAAGGAGGACCTCGAGGAGCGTTATGTCCTCCCTCGCAGCAATGCAGAGGCTGAGCGCATGCAGAACCAGCACCACTGGCTGAAGGGAGGTGCTGGCGGACTTGTCCTGGCTCCCATCGACACCCAGCGCAAAGGCCTGCGCGTGCTCGACTCCGCAACTGCCGACGGTAAGACTCACGCTATATACAAATCTTGCCTGCATTCAGTCCGTATTCTGACTATACTTGCAATCAGGCTACTGGGTCCACGATGTCCGACCTGAGTTCGCCCCCGGCACCGAGTTCTTCGGCTTCGATAGCGAGTGAGTAAAATCTGAAAGCTTAACAATATTTGATCCAGAGAATTGAAGCGGCAGATTATGCTAACGCTTTGAAAAGCCCCGAGGGATTCCCTCCTCTGGACCCTCCCGTTAATATCATCAAGCACAACTTGGTTGATGAGCTCCCTGCTGACTGGCAAAACTCCTTCGACTTCATTCACCAGCGTTTCATTATTCCCTTGTTCGCCTCCGAAGAAGTTAACGGCGTCCTCCGCAACCTTACTGCCGGCCTCCGATCAGGTGGCTGGGTCCAGCTCGTCGAGATGAACTTCAAGACCCCCATTTCCACGCCCCTCGAGTCCGTTCCCACCGTTAGGAAGATTCACGAGATCATCAGCTCCGTTGTGTCGGCCAAGGGTGACCCCCTTGCCTGCACTAAGCTCGCTGGAAGGCTCACTGACCTCGGCCTCACCAACGTCGGCTACAAGGCCGTCCCTACGATTGCCGGTGCTGCTCACCCTGATGCGGAGATTGGAGAGCGCGGCCGACGCAACATGTTGACCGTGCTTGCTTACTTCCAGTCGGTTGCCAAGTAAGAAGCACCCTCCCTCGTTGTGACGGGTATGTACTAACAAGACAAACAGCCGCGAGGCGCTTGGATACTCCGAGGAGGAGTGGGCAGAGATCCCTAAGCTCTTCGAGGAGGAAATGAAGAACCACAAGGTTGCCCTGGAGGTTTGGTACGTCTGGGGCCAGAAGGCTTAGGTTGAAAAAGGGGGAAATCTTTAGGCTACAGGGAACTATCTAGTTTATTCGCCAGGACGGCATGGGCGTACGAAAACATGATTCATTTGCAGGCATTACTTTTAATTTTCATCTGTGATGGTGACATAAGACATTGTGACAGCCATAAAACAACGACTTGAATGAGCTACGAATTCAACTCGGTGCAAGCCATCATTTGATAAACATGGGTGCGGCGAAAGCCGTGCCATCCAAATCGTGGTGAATGACCGACCGTCCGACAATCCCTGGCCATCAAGGTGCTGCACCGGGGCCTAAAAATTCCGGGGTAATGTAGTTTATTTTACGTCACGCGGTTATGCGGGAGGATCGATCGATGCCGTGCAGCGGAAGCCTCCGATGGGCCGACGGGGATTATACGCCGGATCTCGGGTTTGTGACATGTTGGTGTGCCCATGTAGAGATATTCGCCGAAGCGCGTCGCGCTCTTAAGTGCTAAATTCTGCCAGAAAGTAATACATGCATTGAATCGACCCAAGTAAACCTCATAATTATCCAGTGAACATGGCAAACTCGGCAGATGTACTGATCATTGGCGGCGGAGCGGCTGGCCTGACGGCTGCCGTTACGGTGGCTCGTCAACAGCAGAGCTCCATCGTATTCGACGCTGGAACCTACCGCAATGATAGGGCAGAGTATATGCACCTGATCCCCGGCTTTGACCATGTCGAGCCTGCATTCTTTAGGCAGAGCGCGAGGAAGAACCTCCTCGCCAACTACGGCCACATCAAGTTCCAGGATGTGGCCGTATCCACCGTCGAAAAGGACGCCTCGTCGGGAGGTTTCACACTTACAGACGAGTCAGGCACCACATGGAGCAGCAAGAAGCTGATCCTTGCGGATGGCGTGGAAGACGTCCCCCTACCAATTGAAGGTTACGCCGACTGCTGGGGCAAAGCCATGTATGTGTGACTCAAACTGGCGACTTTGTCCAAGAGAAAGTAAAACTCATTTAGTTTTTTTAGATTTCACTGCTTGTTCTGCAAGGGCTACGAGCAACGTGATGGCGCTTCCGCTGGTGTCCTCGCCATTGGTGGCCCAGCCAAAGCGCCTGTCGCCTTACACATTGCCCGCCAAGTCACCACCCTCAGCAAAAGCGTCACAATCTACACGCACGGAGATGAGAACCTTGCCAAGGAGATCACCGATGGATTTGGTACTGCCGCTGTTATGAAGACCGAGACGCGCAAGATCAAGCGCCTCTCGCTGCAGAGTGATGGAACTGGGGTGCTTGTTGAGTTCGAGGATGGAGACAGCACCGTTGAGAGGTTCTTGGCACACACGCCGGGTACTAAGCTCCGTGGAGCATTTGCAAAGCAGCTGGAGCTGGAGTTGGTGCCGAGTGGAGATATAAAAGCTGGACCTCCCTTCTACCAGACTTCCGTGAAGGGAGTCTATGCAGCCGGAGACAACTGTGGCATGCTCAAGAATGTTCCTCACGCCATCTTCTCTGGTTCCCTGGCAGGAATGGGCGCCTCACAGCAGATTGTGGCTGAGGCCCTGGGTCAGAAGTCCCTGTTTGGTTAATCCTAGTAGACTATTCATGAATAAGCGGACATTGCAGAATAGGGAAAATGATATCTTAAGATTTGAGACAAATGAGCTTGATTCCCCCCCCTGTAACCCAATCTATCGGACCACCCTTGACGAGATCCTTTCCCGGGTATTATTTTTGTATTATAGCGCAAATCGGATCAGTTTCCGGAGCGATCCGAACCTGCAACGGCGACCTGCCGAATAAGGCCCAAATTCGCCGATGGCCCGACACACCATGTCTTTAGGCGCCGGACTTGCCTGCCGCCGATTAATGATATCTTACTCCGCAGCAATACAAGCGTGGCAAGACTTATTACTGCGCAGGCCATATTGGTCCCTCCAAAACTTTGTTCAGTCATGCTCACCGTGCCAACATGGGTGCCAGCGCAGTTCCAGTGGCGGCACTCCGCGAAGTTGGAGGCAGTTCAACATTTTCAACCGTGAATAGAGACATTCAACCTATTAAACCATCCATATCGAATTGGATCAGGGAGAACTCGATCGAGAGCCCTGATGCGATCGTTTGTTCTCAGTCAGGAAAATCCTGGACCTATAGGGACCTCGACGTAGCCTCTTATGCCTTGGCCGAGCGTTTAGACGCTGAGGGTCTGCGTGCCGGAGATGAGATACCTATTTTTCTCTCGAGATGCTTCGAGAGCGTCGCGTCAATTGTGGCGCTCCTGCGGCTCGGGGTATGTTTCGTGCCCATGGACGCAGAGTCCTGGAGCCAAGGACGTGTCGACGCAGTTCTTAAAGCTGTTGAACCAAAGCTAGTCATCACTTCCACCAAAACCGAGCTCAGTGCTGGAGCGGTTCCAGCCATCAACACCCATGATATCCTTGCCGCCTCGCAAAGCACACAAAGTGAGAATCTCCTCTCTCCCGAACATGAAAGAATCGACAAGGTTACGAGCCCCGAGTTGCCCGTATACATCATTTTCACATCTGGTACAACCGGCGTGCCCAAGGGTGTGGTGATTCCTCGTCGATGTGTCGAATACTATGTACAACAAGGTAGCGAGCAGGGAATGCCATTCAACCTTGGTGTAAGCAACAATGACAAAGTCCTCATGCTGTTCTCCTTGGCTTTTGATGGTCAGTGTAAATGTCTCTCCTCGAAGAGTTGTGTATTCTAATACTGTTGCAGCTGCCTGGGGTGTTTTCTTCAGCACTTTGTGTCAAGGAGGAGAGCTCATCCTTTCCCAGCCGAAAACTGTCTTGGACGACGCGAAAATATGCACCATATTACCGGCAACACCAACTTTACTAGGAACTCTCGGGGACCCCAAGCCATACGAGAACATAAAATCCATCTTCCTCGGAGGGGAGTCGCCCAATCCCGCACTGATCGAAAAATGGACACTGCCAAGTCGACGGATTTTCAACTGCTACGGACCAACAGAAGCGACCATTTGCGCCAGCATGGCTGAGCTGCAGCCAGGTCATCCAATAGTTCTAGGAAGTGCGATAACCGGTAGCGAGTTACTGGTCTTGGATGAGAAGCTGGAGGTTGCGGATGATGGCGAGCTTTGTATCACTGGACCTGGCCTCGCATCTGGCTATTACAAGAACGAGCAGTTGACGTCACAGAGATTTATTCTTTGGCGAGGGAAGCGCGTTTACAGAACCCTAGATCGCGCCCGAAGAATTCCAGAGGGTATCATCTTCTGCGGTCGCGAGGACAGCATGGTCAAAAACCGCGGATACCTCATCAACATCGAGATGGACGTGCTTCCTCCTTTGCTCGCTTATCCTGGTGTTTCCTCCGCAGCATCATTCATGCACCAAGGTAGACTTGTGGCTGTGGTTACACCAAAGGCTGTTGATACTGCGGAGATGCGAGAACGCCTTTTCGAGACTCACGACAGCTTTGTTGTTCCGGATCAGATATTGACCTCGAAAGAACTTCCGCGAACGTCGAACGGCAAGGTTGACGTCAAGCAAATTCAGGCAACACTTTTCGAAAGCTTTCAGCCTTCCACAAACGACGAGGCAGCGGATCCCCTTACTTCATTAATGCAGGAAGCCGTTGCTGAGACCCTGGGATATCCTTCTCGTGCGATTCCTATGGATCGGAGCTTTTGGGATCTCGGTGGTAACTCCCTGCTGGCAGTCAAGCTGCTCTCTAATCTGCATCGCCGAGGGAAGACCTTGCGCTTTCAAGACTTGCTCGGCAAAGCTCTCTTGTCGAAGCTTGCTCATCAGCTGGAGGTGATGCAAGTTGACGAGAGTGAATCTGCAGCTGTAGCAGCTGAGGATACTTCCGATGTGGATACCAGCGCTCCTATCACTCAGACGCAAATGGGAATGATCAGGTCGTCCATCAAGAAATCCGAGACAAGTTACATGCTCGTCTCGGTTTCTTTTCCTTCGGAGCTGGCTCACCAAAGCCAGGCTGCTTGGAAATCGGTTCTAGGGAGACACTCGATCTTCCGGACATACTTCGATCTCCTGGAAGGCACCCAGCGCTTGGACTCCCAGTTCAACCACCATTGGGACGAGATCAATGTTTCTGACCATAATATGGCTAGTGCCGTAGAACGCGAGTCTGAGCAACTATGGAAATCAGTCCATCATGAAGAAGACAGCGACGTCTTCCGCCCACTTAACTCCCAGAGACTACTGATTGACGAGGGTAGCAGTGAGGCAGTCCTTCTTTGGCTCATGCACCACAGTTTGGTTGATGGCTGGTCAATCGGAAAGATTGTCCAGGATGTCCAAGCCGCCCTTCGTGGAGAAGAGCTTCCGGAACGTCCCTTGCAATTCTGGAAGTTTTCCCAACTGTTGCCCTCATACTCAAGTGAGACACTCGACGAAGGCAAAGTCTTCTGGAAAGAAGCGCTTTCAGAAGTAGTGGATGCTGCTCCGCTCAATCTCCCCAAACCTGCCGAACTACTTCCAGAAAAGGAGTTCGGCCAGGTAAACGTTGCCCTTGACATTTCCATGGATGGTGTCAACCAAGTTTGTGCAGTCAACAAAGTCACTCCAGCAGCAGTGCTGCACGCGGCATGGTCACTGTTGCTGCGCTCATATACTTCCCAGAAACAAGTCGTTTTTGGCACAGTGTTTTCAGGTCGAAATTTTCCCCTTCCAGATATCGGGGACATTGTTGGCCCTATCTTGAACACCTGTCCATTCCCTGTGAATCAGAGCCAGCTATCCACGAGGGCCGAGTTCCTCGCCCATGTCCAATCGAAGATCCATCTGATTAGCACCCATCAGTGGTCCGCAAACGAGGCGATGCAGGAATACTTGCCTGGAAGCCATTCCCGGGTTTTACAGACAGTCCTTTTCTTGGAGTACGACCTTCCAGGTTTCGATGAGAGCTCATGGCATTTCAATCGTGCTGATAAGCCCGAGTTCGACTTGACCATTGTCATCCGGCGAGAAGGTGATGGCCTAGGTCTTCGAGCCATGTATGATCGCAATGTGTACACACAGCCTGTCGTGCAGCGAATGATGGCCCATTTCAAGAACCTCTTCTTTGCATTCGTCGACCCTAAATGCGAGACCATCGTCGACCTACGCTCACGTATGCTGGACTCGAACGAATTTCTGTCCCTGACAAGTGCGTCATCAACCTTGATGGAGCCCTACATTGGCCCCTCCAACCTGAAAGATGCGTTCGAAATGGGCGCCAAGCAGTGGCCAGATGCTGTAGCCATAGAAACTCTCAGCGACTCGATCAATTACAAAGACCTCGACGAGTTAACGAACTACATCGGTCGCAATATTGCCTCCAAGGTCCGCCCGGGAGATTCTGTGGCCATAGTGAGCGACCGCAGCATGAAGTGGCTCATTGCTGTGATTGCAGTCATCAAAGCAGGCGCTGTTTACGTTCCTATGGACACTAAGCTACCAGTTGAGCGCATGAATATCATGCTCGGAACATCCGAAGCCAAACTTTGTTTGTTTCCCAATGAAGATTGTCGTCGCCGATTCCAGGATATCTTCCATATAACACTTTCTCTGGATGACTTGCTCCTCACCTACGACCGCAGCGATGTCAAGCCGCTTGAGACATTAATTGATGGTGAAGATATTGCATACATCACCTTCACTTCCGGTTCGACTGGTATTCCCAAGGGTGTTCGCATTGAGCATAGGTCTGCGGTTTCTTATCTCGATTACGGTCCTTCGAGAATGGATGCTCGACCCGGCCAACGGCATGCACAGATGTTCTCTCCTGGTTTCGACGTCAGCCAAGCTGAAATCTTTGGAACTCTATGCTACGGCGCAACACTTGTTTTGGCAGATCCAGAAGATCCTTTTGCACACCTGACTCGCGTCAACGCGACAATGATTACACCATCTTTCCTGTCTGTTTGTGAGCCTAACGACTACCCGAATCTTAAGACAATCTTGTTCGCGGGTGAAGCCGTGCCGCAGGTTCTTGCGGACCGGTGGGCTGATATCCGTACAGTCTACAATTCCTACGGACCTTGTGAATGCACAATCGGTTGTTTGTTCCAGCCTCTTGAGCCTCACGTAGAAGTCACGCTAGGAAAGACCATTCCTCGTGTCGGTGTCTACCTGCTTGACGCCGACAACTGCCCTGTTCCGATCGGTGTGCCTGGAGAGATTTGCCTTAGTGGCATTCAGATCGCCGAAGGCTACATTGGTGCTGGAATGCAAAAGCAAACACGAGAAAAGTTCGTGTCTGATCCGTTCGTGCCTGGTTACAGGATGTACCGCACGGGTGACAGCGCTGTCTGGACAGAAGCGCTGGAACCTCGTTTCCTGGGGCGCTTTGACAATCAAGTCAAGGTTCGTGGATTCCGCGTCGAACTCACTGAGATCGAGAACGTGATCCGGATAATCGAGCCCGAGGTTCGACGCGCCGCTGCCGTCGTCAACGGGGACGTTATTGTGGCCTTTGTTGAGCCAGCAACTGTCGACATCCCGTCTATTCAAGCTGGCCTTCGTACGAAGTTGCCGGCCTACGCATGCCCCTCACAAATTGTGGCACTTGAGACTCTACCAACTATGCCAAACCAAAAGCTGGATCGTAAAGCTCTGCAAGCTTATTCGCTTTCGTCACAATCTAGTGAGGACGATTCGCAGACACCGCTTCAGCGACTACTCGTTGATGCTTGGCGTGCTGCTATCGGCTTGCCGGAGACTGTTGCCATCAAGGCCAATTCAGACTTTACTGATCTGGGCGGTAGCTCCCTGTCGCAGATTAGAGTGGCACAAATTGTTTGTAACAAGCTTGGGGTAAGGCTGCCTTTGAAGATTTTCATATTCAACACGAAGCTTTCCGTTTTGAGTGAGCAAATCCAAGAGCACATCAAAGAGGCTGAAGAGGAAGCCAAGAATATGTCTTTCGAGGCAGCATGGAAAACCCTTGAGCCACCCTTCACTGCGATCTCATACCTGGAAGAAGAATTCATCCAGCTTTCAAGTACTTCTGCTACGCCAGAAGCTTTCAACGTTGCAACGAAACTCCGTTTCACTGGTGACATTGACGTTGTTGCTCTGGAAAACGCAATCTTGACTGTTACCCAACAAGAGCCCATTTTCAAGAGTTGCTACAAGTTTGAGAACGGCACAATTGAACGACACGAGTCTGGCAACCCATGCGACATTGTACAGGCAAACTTATTGGATGCAGAGATTATCGAGTTTGTTAGCAAACCTTTCGACCTGGAGCACGGTCCATTGTCGAGGGTTCTACTGAAGCAGGACTCCAGCACGGTGGAAGTCGTTTTAGTTCAGCATCACGTCATTACGGACAAGATTTCAATCAAGAAAATCTTCCAAAAGATACAGAACGCCTATCTGCAGCTGATTAGCCCTGATAGTCACACTGAGGACACAAACGCGGAACGTGCCGACTACACAATGTGGGCTAAATGGAGGTCATCCCAAGTTCCTGCATCTCTACAAAGCGGAAGCGCTCAGTACTGGCAAGGCCAGCTGTCTGATCTTCCTAACCAATTGTTCGGACCGATTAGGCGGCCAGGTACATATACTGGAAAGTCTCAGTCTTTTAAGCTAAAAGGCGGGTCGTTCCTGTCAGGCTCTATGGAGTCGTATGTTGCTCTTGTGGCAACCGCGTTGGCAAAAGTCCAGAGCGTGAACGACTTGGTGGTCTCTATCCCTCATATTGACCGATATGAGCCTGGTACAGAGGATCTTCTCGGAGTCTTCCTTGACAGATTGCCCTTGCGCGTCAAGTTATCAACGGAAGATTTAAGCAATCTTTCCAATGTTGTCCAATCCGTCTGGAGTCAAGTTCGCGACGCCCTGGCTCATTCTATTCCGTCCAAGGATATCAGCAAGATGGCAGGAAAACATGACCTATTTGAGGTCATGATTGTGTCCAACAGACTTGAAGACTCGATTGCCAAGCAGCTCAACCTGCCGAATGTCAAGGTTGAAGATACCGCAGTCAGAGCAACAGGTGCCAAGTTCCCGCTTCTCGTTGAGTTTACTGAGGGCACCGAGTTTACTACGTGTGAACTGGAATTCATGGAAGATCTTGTTAGTCCGGAAGTAGCCTCCGCAATTGGCTCAGCAATCACGGAGTTGTGGGCTCCTGCACTCAGCAATCTGCTTTGACAGTAATTGTTTGACGGGATCTCGGATGGAGTTGTTGGGTCTATTTATCGTAGTTTGGTCAAAATTAGAATGGGCTTACACAGATTGTTCCTCGAGGGTAGCATTAGGACAGTATGAACAACGACTATGAATGAAGTCATGCCGAGTCTATCTTCCACCGCAATTTATTGCGCGAGTGATTCTGTTACAAGTAAAAGCTTTCTGCAGCGATTTTATTCTCCACAGACCGATTAGATAAGATCAAGCGAAACAAGGTCGGCGGTTCTGTTTGTAGAAAATCCGTTGATGTGTGGCTCATCAAGCACTGAGACCTTCCATTAGTAACCTTTGAGATTATCATAATGTATCTGGAATTTAATAAAGTGAGAATCCTGTCATTGATGATTAATTACGTAGGCTCTCCACCACCCAAGCATCAAAGAAAATGATAGTTTGTGTTTGACACTCGTGCCTTTTCACATCAATCTATCGTATTTCTTACTTGCAATGGCGTGCCATTACCCGCGGCTTTTATGCCATCACAAAAGCTTCCCTTTTATGGAGAAGACTCAGTGAAGAATTTTCAGGTGATAAGAAGAAAGAATCGAATGTCCGCCATAGTGCTGTGGAATTGAATGCTAAAGCAAGTTTTCGACTTTTTCCAGACTTCGATTACTACTAATCCTACCTAAGAGTTTGGCCTGCGTTGTAGAGAGTTCATCTGATTATCCTATAGCTGCCCCACATGCTCCCGAAGATCACTTCAGTCTACAGTATCAACCATGGGCGTAGGGTTGATTGGCAAGATCAGGTTGCATTTGTGACGATGACGCACAAATCATTGGAATCTAATTGGGTCCAGAATCTTAGCAGCTAAACAAAGCCTTGCCCTATCGGGCTGGGATGGGCCCCCCTGGTCGTCGCTTAAATGCTAAATGAAGCAAGTCGTGACGAAAGCATACTTTTCGAAAAACAAGCCACCAGACTAGTATTACGTATTCTGCATGTGGTTTGGTACAACACCTTGCTCCTCTCCCACTCAGTAGCGTCCCCCGCCTCTTTTTACTTGGCCCTGATAGTCGGTGTAGGAGAATGGTTCCTCCGTATGCGGGCGTCTCCCAACGGCCCCGCGTACGGTTCTGGCCTCGCCTCGCCTCGCCTCCGCAGATAACCCCATGCCTCCACGTCATGATTGAAAACGCTCACAGAAACACAGACGCACGCGTACGGCTTCAGCGCGGCCACAGTTCAAGGCTCTCGGGCTCTGTTGCTCAACGCATCGAGCATATCAACTCTTAATTCAACATTATGGCTGCGCTAGTGTCTGAAGGCGCCAAGGCGGCTGGGACCACATCGTTCCGCTTCGTTGATCTACCCTACGAAATGCAATATGCCGTTCTCGAGCACACTGAACTGGTTTCCCCGGAGCGTCACATTTTCTGGGAGGCCACACGGAAATTCTACTTGCGCCTAGCGAACAACCCATGGCGGGTTCCATTGTCTCTGCTCCTGGTCAGCAAATCTGTCTACGCAATGGCCAGGGAAATTTATTGGTCGCACAATCACTTCGAGGTTAGAGCCGACTACACTCGCATCATGTATGCCCTGGGTTTGGCGGCTCCTGGAGACTATGGTCAGCCACTGACGCTACCCAAGCGGCTGCCTGCGTGTGAGTTCCTCGAGGACGTTGTACCGACTGAGTGCCTGCGATACCTTCGCTCCTTGGATCTTCAAAATTTTGACTTGAGCGAGATGTTGTACCACCATGCGGTGGATGAATGGGCTCAGACTTTGGACTACATCAAGATCAATGGAGGGCTTCGACTGGATTTCCTCAAAATCACTGGATGCTCGAGCCGAGATTTGAGGGAGATAGTTTGGGAGGGGACTTCCCATGAACAAGGAATGGATCTCATTAGGCCATTCGTCAAAGAGCACTTGTGGCCATTTCACATTCAAGATACCGCACCTCCCTTCACAAAGCAGGTATTGATAGATTTGACTAATCGTAGGCCACGTATTCGGTACAGTATCAGGCAACAGAATTACGAAATTCCAGAGCGATACCTGGCGAGCTGCGCAAAACCTTGTCCTCAACCCGGACACGATTTTGCCCTGCCTGACGGCGAGGTAAAGGGAAAAAACTCTTTGAAAAGACCCGATGGCGACGGTAGCAAGTGCATTGAAGAGATCTGGATCGAATTGGAACATCAGGATGTCGCCATGTTTTAGTAAAGCTCGGGACGGTTGATATGAGGATGTGCTGCATTATGGCCAGCATCAAGATGTATGGTTTGAATGTCACGCACAATAGGCACCCTAGTCTTGTATTTATGTTTTATAGTGTACGGTCTTTCATTTTCGGTATCAAGTCTCAATTTGGAAAGATAGATGGGCCTGTTCGCCTTCATACGCGACAAAAGGCTGCCTTGTCTACAAATAGGCACTGTCAACCCAACTCTCTGTCTCGAAACCAGGCCCAAAGAGGTCCACCAGTTTGACTGGTTGATCCAGTTGTGTGGTGAAATTGGCTCGCTCGCCCTCTGCACCTGGACCGAAGTTTTGGTATTCTGCAAATACCACGTTGTCGACTGGCTGGACATCATCCCATCGTTTCCATCCGCTGGGGTCGACTACATCTCCCAAGTACGTCTCCTGGAAGACTACTCTCGACCATTGCCGCCACGGTCGGCCTAGGTAGGTGGATTCACGGCCGCTGGTGCCAGTGACGTTGCATTTGTTGAAAACGTAGAATGAGGTGTTGTTCGCAGCATCTCGTCCGTTCGCCGTGATATACCCAGAACCTATGGAGACAATATCTAACTGCTCGAACCAGGCAGCCGCTCGCAGGCCGAAGATAAAGTCGACGGCACCATTGACGTATGTCTTGGCGTATATCTGCCGACCCTCATTCGCGTAGATGGTGTCCTGCCAGCCCCTGAAGCTACAGCCATAGAAGCCCTGGTTGGTGTTCTGCGCACTCAGGGCCAGTGCTTGCTTCCCGGCGCGACCTGCAGTATTCTCCACGTCTAGATTGTGGAAGGTAACATTGGCAGTCCAGAGTCGGATCGTTGCTGTCTGGTCATTATTTGTCAGGCCTGGTGTCGCACGCGACAGGTTGTAGGACACGACGACCTCATTGTTGTGGTATGACTGGGAGTTGCAGGTGTAGCCTTGGACTTCCAGCGGGCCGGCAAGGCGTTTGATGTAGACCTGTTCCGTGTAATTGCCGGGGAAGAGGAAGATCTTTTGTGTGTCCCCTGTCGTTGGGTTCAACGCGTCGACTGCAGAGCTGAATGTCCTGAAGCTGCCGGGGTACTCTCCCGTTATATCAACAACAAAGGCACCACAGCTTGGCCGAGTTTGGGCATGCTCTTGGCTGCATCCATCATCGGCCGCGGCTAGGATGGCGAATGGCAGTGCCAAAAGGGTCAAAGTATTTCGGAGAAACATTCTTGACGATGGAGCCGCTCTAGGCCTTCTCCCATCCAACTTAGAAGTGACCAAATGGGAAGAAAATCAGACTGGCCCTCAGGGCTGGGTGTGTTTCAGAACCCAATGATGGAGACAGACTTCAGAACAGCGCAGGGCATAGAGTAGACTGGAGCACATTTCAGCAGTTTCTCAGGCTATTTATCCTTTTACGATGGCTTCAGCTTTTACGTATAAGTCTTGATCTGAAGCTGGAGACCTGCATAGTGGGTACAGATCATGGGGTTAATGATTCCGCCAATGATGTTCGTGAGGCTCGTCTCTATGCGGCCAAAAGGATGCTCGAGTCCAGAGTGAATCCACCAATCAACATCACCGATTCGGCAAGCCCCGAGATCCGGCAAGACCCGATCGTCTCTCCACGTCCGGGGTAATGGGCTAATCTCTCAGACTAGTTCCAGAACGAATGAGCTGGAAAGGCCTCATCGGTGGCTCAGCTAAGGTAGGCAGATGGTGGAGCTGGTGAAGAAATGGCTTCTCTAGAGTCTTGGGGAAGCGAGTGGAGCCCGCTTTTTACTTGTGAAATGGTGTGCTTGTGGATTTCCAAGACAATTAGATTATTAATAATTATTCAGCCACCATGTGGAACTCATTGCTTCCTCGACAATTGAAGTCATTACGTATTTCGTAGAAACCCAGCAGCACCTCGCGACAAGACCGTTACCAGACTCTTAACTCTAGCACAACATTCGATCAATCACAGGCAACACAGGTAAACCAGGCCCAAAGTTCCCAAACCAGCTACATCTCAAAATGGCATCTGCAACATCCGTGTCCCTCCGCTCCATCCTGGGAGCCCCTCCCTCGACTGCCTCCACCTCGGACAGCACCCTGGTCATCATCGACGCACAGAATGAGTACGCCGACGGCAAGCTGCGCGTCGAGGACGTAGAGTCCTCGCGCAAGGCCATTGCTTCACTGCTTGAGAAGTACCGCGCCGCCAACGCCCCCATTGTCCACATTGTTCATGCTACCCCCGAGGGCGCCCCAATCTTCACTCCCAAGACGCAGATGTCCGAGATTTTCAAGGAGCTCACGCCCAAGGAGGGTGAAACCGTGGTCGCGAAGCAGGCCATTGGTGGTTTCTCCAACACCTCGTTGCAGGACGTGCTCAAGCAGACGGGCCGAAGCAAGGTCGTTTTCACCGGCTACATGGTAGGTTTATGAAAAATGTGCACACTTCTCCAAATCTCTCTGACGGTTGCAAC
Organism: Paramyrothecium roridum; assembly: GCA_003012165.1. NCBI lineage: Eukaryota > Fungi > Ascomycota > Sordariomycetes > Hypocreales > Stachybotryaceae > Paramyrothecium > Paramyrothecium roridum. The sequence goes on along the minus strand of PXOD01000022.1, from coordinate 66,097 downwards.
TAGGCGCATGTTTGTGTTTCTACTACCGCACGACAGGCGGCAGACCAGGGCTACGACGTCATCGTTCCACGGGATGCAGTTGGCGACAGGCACATTCCTGGCGTGGATGCTAAGCAATTGACGGAGGTTGCTTTGCACGAGATTGGCGATGCGTTTGGTACCATCGTCAACAGTACCGAGATTAACTAAGCATGCGCGGCACATCTATAGTTTGTCTCCTTGAAGGCATCAGATATAATAGGACTGACGCAAGCTATGTAGACGAGTCAACGATAGTCATAAGCTCAAGCAATAGCCAAGATCCAAAAATAAATAGCAAGCAAAATCACGGGATCCATTGATTATAATCACGAACTTTACTGTGAGCATGAAGGCTCAAGGTCACATATTTGGTTCCGTGGGGGCGTGTTTCGGTTCATGCCGCTGTCGTGCCATTTCCGTCCCAAGTCGCTCTCTGCGGCAAAGGATACGACTCTGTAATTTCTAGGCTCACCGGAGCCCAGTTTGAGACCTTGGGGTGGCTGAAAAGTGATCTGCCCACCTCATCTACTATCCATTTCTCTTCGCCCTGATTTTCAACCCGCAGGGCTCAGCAACACAACCATGCCTAACTGCTTCGATCGCTACAGAAATGAGATTATAGACCGAATTCCATGCGACCCACACGGCCAAATTGGTCTGAAGTCATGCTGCGCTCGCGGCATGTCATGTGCGAGTAACGGGCTCTGCGTAACGAGTGCCACGGATGCAACCGCCCCGTTCCTCATCCTGGGATGCCTCGCCGAGGATTGGAGCGATTCCACCTGTCCAAAGCACTGCCATAATTGTGAAACCCAGCTGCCTTTGCTATTCGGGCTTCACTAATTAGTTGTTTACAGTTACTGGGGATTATGTTCGTCCATGTGGAAATGGTAGATTCTGCTGTCATGGCGGCGACGGCTGCGACTGCAGCGAGGGTACTGTTTTCTTCTTGGGTGCGGTGGACATCGTGACGGATATCCCACCCGATGCGACGAGAGGCGCCGATACGACATTGACAACATCAACTATTATTTCTACAATAACATCCAGAGAATCTACCGCACCTAACCCGAACCCGAATGACCATAGCCACACGATGCCAATGAGCTTGGCTGTCGGACTTAGCGTTGGCGCTTTACTCATCATCATCGGAGTCGCCTTGGTCTGGTTTCTACGTTGGAGAAATGCCAGGGGCTCCATATTTCGCACCTACGTTCTATCATCGAGAATTTTTCCAAGACATACAACACCTGTGGAGATGGACTGGTGGCGAGGTCGAAGTGAGCTGCCTGGCTAAGCCTCGTTTCATATTACTCGGGACAGGAAATGAGACCAAGAGCCACCCTTTTCTTGTACATTGTATCTTGAAGCACTGTTCATCTCCAGTTCAGCATGAAAGTTGACTTGCTTCATTTGGCTCCGTTCTTTGGTGCCCTCCTATTTGGCCAGGCATTCTTACTATGTACACCTCGAATTTTATGAAGAATTTCCATTTGTCATTGGCATTTTTGGACAGGAATCTGGGTTCTGGAAACAGAAGGAGGATATATTGATGAGGCTACCTCTACTGACACAGCTGTAGCTCTTGCGAGGACTAGATCTTGCTTGCTCAAAATGTACTCAACTGCTTCTTTTCGTATAGACCTTTTTGCAAAGATAGATCAGTGTGTAGTCAGGATATCTGTAACGTTTTATGCTTGAGGCGATGGGCTGCCTCTAGCTCACAGCAAAAGTAACGGAGGGTTGTTACACTACGAAGCTAAGGGAGATAACTTGGAAGCTTGGGACTGTTGTTCGAACTCTAGATATGCAGGTGCCAAACTTGGTTCCCCCACAAATGTGGCACTCGATGCTCTCAGCAAGGGCTCATGCAAACCTGGCAAAGATGTATCAATGAGCATTTCGAATATTCTCAAGAATTCGTCGCTCTCCACAGCTGGCCCACCAATCTCAGGTGTAGATAAGTTGCTCAGCCTATCCAGTGCGAGAAGCTTCGATATTGGGCTTAAGGGCTCAGCTTGAGATAGGCTTTCAGAAAGTGCTATACTTGCGGGAAGGCAGGTCAAGTGGTATCGCTGCCGCCGCTATCTCCACTTCTTCGTCGTGATGATCTGTGGAATGATGAGGAAGTGGTTGTGCAGATGCTCCCAGCGAAGCCGCAAACCCCTTAGGGGTAAGGCCAAAGCACTTCTTGAATTGCCGATGAAGATGAGCGCCGCTGACATGGAGCTCTCGAGCGAAAGTTTCCACAGTCCCCGGCACACCAACTGCTTCTGCAGCTGCTATCAAATCGCGCATGCGATGGGCGAGCAATGCACTTGAGCTGTCCCTGGTCCACTCCTGAGTGCAGGGCTCACATCTTTTACAAGGTCGGTACCCGGCGTCAAAAGCATGTCGCTGGTCATCAAAAAATATGACATTGGCCCGCCGGGCCAGGCGGCCGGGGCATGTCGGGCGACAGAAGATTCGAATAGATATGGCACCATAGAAGAAGGTCAAGTTGGCAGCGGGGTCACGACGAGAGACCGCAAGCCATCGAGGCGAAATTGGCGCCTTGGGGAGAGTAGCAGTCTTTGAAACAGTCTCCAGTCCTTGAGCCGAGATCACCGAAAACGCCAGGTGCGTGGCATCTGGTCCCCACTGGAAACCGTGTGTGGGCGAGACCGGAGCGTGGCGTGGAAGAATGACGATTACAGCAATTGGGTTGGTTTTGGGGGTCAATTTCACAGCAGAAGCTGGCTACCCTGTAGCCGCACGACACTTTCTAAATGACTTGTAGCATAAACGGGCCGACGACGGACATGTCGTTGTAAAAGTGTCTAAATATGAATTTACAAGGTTCAATCAGTGGCAACGCCATTATTTTTATGGCCGTGGGCCGTCCGAAAATATATGACGAGCGCGATGAGGCCAATCCAAATGACCAACTCAGACCCGTATATCACTAGTCCCAGAATGCTGAGACTGGATTGAAATATGACTGACAAGAGGGATGCGACGTCTCCACTAGCGTCCAGGACCGCAAAACTCAAGGATATTCCTGCGTCGGACTTGGTCTTGAATATGTCCACATAGTGTCGGAGCACGCCCCCGGCAAGGAGCACCGCAGCGAGGACCGCCATCAGAGTCGACGCCCAGTCATGCTCACGCTCCTTCGCTTCCTTGAGAGCGAAGACCAGCCCTGCCTCGAGTCCTCCTAGAACCAAGCCGATACTGACAGAAAGAAGGATCACCTTCTTCAGGCTCCACTTGTCACCGTAGTATTTGCATTGCGCTCCTGTCCAGAGACTCAAGACAATGAGGATGTTGGGTTGCACCTGCAGGGCAATGTTGAAGTCATTGGCGATGTTGTATACACCAAGTGGCACGCCGGCAAGGGCCCAGGACAGGAAAAACGCCGCAGATAACGACTCGCTGTCGTGCCGCCGCCAATTCTTCCAGATCTGTGGCAGAAGCTGCGCCCGCAGTGTGAGAAAAAGGCAGCGATAGATAAGAAACATGGTGCGACTCACCTGGAGCGACCAGAGCACGGCGCCTAGCGTACCAAAGACGTTTGCGGCCACGGGGTTGTCCATGTGTGTTCCTTGACGGTGCTCGACTGGTACCGCAGAATTGGTCATTATTTTTAAAGAGTTACAGGCTCTGAGTCTGATCTGGAACTGACCAATGAACCGACCCAGCGCCAGGTCTACGATCCACTGCGCCAGAGCATTTGGGACCCTTTTCCTAAGCCGTATCTAAAGGTAAGCTCAAATCCAAAGTACAGCAACTTCTTTAAATCTTGTTCAATCCTGCCTCCACCCCCATAGTTACAGGATGCACGACGAGCTCCATGGTCAGTGATACCATGGAGTTGCGGACGAGTTGACCCTCCTGGTTTACCGCCACTACGCTCCTGCCGTCCTTCATGCACAGACCCTCTGTCATAAGTCCAGTACGATCTTCGATGTCTTTGATCCGTGAAATGTCCTCACTGATGGAACTGCTCTGCTCGATCTGGTCTGGCAGTTGAACCAAGCGCACTGCATGAAAATGGCTACCATGTTTTCCAGGTTCGTGGGTGACAGTAATTCCAAAGGGCTCACCCGAGTCTATCAATTTGAACGCCATGATTGTCCAGGTTGGCCGCGACCCCACATCGCTCACGAGCGTCTTCTTCTTGTTCCGCCTGGCGGGCATCACTCCGCCTCGCCACTTGGATTCGATCCAGTAGGAGCCCGGATAGCAGCCCAGAAACGCAAATTTCGTGGCAGAATAGTGAAGCTCGAAGGCTCGAAGGAACTTGTGTGGGTCTTGCGTATGGTTTCTCCGGGCGAGATAAATCCTCGAATCTTTGAATGACCCAACGCCACTTAGACTCTTGAGCTGTGATCTCGTGCGGCTATAATACTCCAGGCTCACGCTGTCGCGTCGCTCGAGGGGGATTGCTAAGCTTAGTTCAAATGTTCCCTTTTTGAAACAGGAAAGTACCCCCAGATAGATTTTTTCGAGTACCAAGTCTTGTTGGATGACGGGGATTTCCAGTTGAATTCCTCTATTTGTGCTCATTAACGGCTGTCCTGAGCTGGGGAGTCTCAAAATATCATGACTGTCCCTGAAGAAAGATGGGTTCGGCGCCAGTACACCGATGGTTGTCACCGACGGCGAGATGTCAGAGGCATCCCAAGCAAATATAGAATGATCGTCGTACTCCTTCAATATCTCTTCCTGTAGTCTAAAAAAAGCTTTCTCGCCTTCGCCATACAACATTGGCATATTGACGTCGAACAATCCCAGCAGGCAATATGCGGTGTCTTCTGCACGGGTTGTCTGCCGACTGGCTGCCCATGACATTCTGCGGGCCACGCTGGCCGATGAAACATCACCAGTCAACAAGACATCAATGTCGATACGTGTAATAGCCGAGATCCGCTTAGCAAGACTGGTTCTTGTGCCAATAAAGGTCCACTTTCTGTCGTAAAACCGGACCTCGGCTGGGGCAACCAATTCCTGAAGGGTCCAGCCTCTTGTGAACCAGCGTGAAGCCTCAAAGTTCTCGCTTAGCGTACCGTAACTGTCACACTCGACATCTGAAAGATAGGCGAAGCAATATCTGGCGTTCCGGTACCAGTTAAACATGGCATTAATTGCCTCGGAAAGTTCAGCGCTGCTTGTCTTGTCGATGCAGCACGTGTCAACCCAGGCGTACTCAACAACACTCTCAGACGTTGGCGCTGCTTCTGAGACCTGATCACAAAATGAAACAATCTTTTGCCATCCTTGTTGTGACTCGGTCTTGTGATGGAGCACATCCTGCAAAGTCACCTCTTCGCCTTCCCAGGTATGCGATAGAATCGCATATTCCGGAACCTCGCCGAGGAAATGCTCCAATTCCAACGTTGTCCTATTAATCAAGCGCATTTTGATTGAGGCTCATCAATCCGTCACATAGGTCTAGCAAGAGTAGTGTCAGCATGATATCGGAACCTGCGTGCTTAAAGTAGTGTTTGCGGGGACAGCGTCTGCGCCCAATATGGAGCACGCATGGACCCTAAAGTAGTTAGGCACTGTGCTATGCAAGGTAGTAAGCCTAGTCTATCTCCTACTCTTCCTTTGCCCATCGCTTCAACGGACATTGAAACTGAGAAGGAATCTCCACAAAATGATTATGGATGGAATTTTATGCGATTTATGACAGATAGTTGCAAAGTTGGTATTATCAACGCCCGGGCCACCTTTAGATAATGACTTTTATCCATTGGAAGCCCATGGTGAGCATACTATTTTTCATTGTCTATCGACTATAATAAAACAGCGAAGTCGGAATACGCCTCTACTTATTCGTTTATTTATGAAAGCACCCGTATGCATTCCTTTCAAAGAGGCCCGACTTAAGCAATCCCAACCACCTCGGTCGGCTTCATTGTGAAAGACATGAGAGGTGCCACGAAAGCGTTGTAGGTAGTGGAGTTGTAGGCTGTGAAGTTGTACGAAGGGCTGCCCGTGCAATCACTGGTCAGCGATACAATGTCTTCAAAGTCAAGGCGACATTGATAACCTACCTGCCCTCATACGAGGCCTTTTCGAAGCTCACAGCAAACTGTTGGGGCCCGATTCCGCTGTCGTCTGGCCTCTCCAACAACTTGGAGGCCACGCCGTTGTTGACTCCCTCAAGGATCTGGCAGCTAGTGAAGGTGCCACCCGTCTCACCGCCACTGCAGTACGCCTTGACACCGGCAATCTCGCCCTCGATCGTGGGAATCGTGATGTTGAAGTTGTAGGAGCATGACCGTTGGCAGCCAGCGTGCCAGCCCTCAACCGACCAGGTCCAGTCACTAGGAATGTCGATTTGGCGCTCGTTCAGCGGAGCGGCAACGGCAGACGTAGCCAGAAGCGCAATCGTCTTGAAGGAGACCATGGTATCGGCGTTCGTAATGTTGAAAAGATAGATATGTTGACAAGTTTATTGTTGGACTTTTTCTTTTTACAATGCTGAGGGAGAGGAATTTGAGCGAGAACGAATTCCATCAAAGACTTAAGTAGCTGTTCAGTTGCTATGGCAAATGACATCACACTATAGCACCTCCTGATGGTTAATGCTGCATTGACATCTGCCGATCCCTTCGTCTCCACTTCGTATTCAGGAAACCGCCCGAGACAACTCCACTTGCCGGCTCGCGGAGGCCTGGGACGGCTCGCACTGCCGCTAAGATTGACGCATTTGCCATCTAATGCTGCGCTTGGCATGTATCGGTACCGATGATCCGGCACGTCTGGCTCATGGTCCCACATTGCGTTGCGGTTACGAAGGCGGAGTGCGTGGACTGCACCCCGGGCAAGTCGCTTCCAATGGACTGCAAAAGTACCGCCTTGACGGTAGCAGTAGCATTATACGAAGGAAGATCTCTCTGGTTAATACGAAATGATTCTTTCCAGGTCGAATCGCCCGTACCAAGTTCAACTCCAAAACCTCAGGCACAATCGGAGCAAGATCGACTTTTAGCTGCAATAGCCAAGTCGCTCAAGGCAAGTGATGGAGAAGGTCATCAATAGCTGTTCCGTGTCTTTGGAATGAATTAAAACGATTGGATTCACATCTAGTTGGGTCACATTACCTGGTGACTCATCATTATCCGAAGATAGGGTTGATTGTAGTTAAGCGCGCTTTGCTATACCATTGCAGCTTCGGCTGCCTCCCGTATTGACTTCTTATTTTGCCATTTTTCATACAGAACCTCTTTAATTGTATCCTCTCCTTCTCGGAAATTCGCTTCACAAACCTTGACCAGGGTCATGACCTGCTCTTCGGTCCAGACGAGATTGTATGAGCCAGAGAACTTTGTTGTGCTCGGGTCAAAGCCTGGAACCACACCTTCGTTAGGCAGCAACGGCATATAGATCATGGTGCAATCCTTGGTGAACAAAGGAGCCGGAGGGTTCTTGACAGTTCGGCCGTAGGAGTCGACGACTTCGTCTGGCCGCTGCACAGGCGTGCCGTCATAAATTTGTGCATATAATCCGTTGAACCGGTGTGGATCCTCTGGGTGTGTGTTGGGTTGGACGTCTCGTCGCTTTGCAAATCTAACTCCCCGGCGGCTTCCAATCTGATCTATACGATCTTGGAAAGAGTCAAGTTGCACATCGCTTGAGGCATCCATGTTAATTATGACATCAACTTCCCTCTCAGGATGTAGGAGCACATATGTGGGACAATTATTGTCCATTCCGCTGTCAATGAGCTGCATGCGTGGCGAGTTTTCAAGCCCAGGAGGTCTTTTCTCTCCAGCCTGCACAGGGGTGTACTGATACATGAAATTATGTTCATGGCAGGCATGGAGCGGGTGATGGCTATGGAACTCGTTTGTTCCATCTTTCCCCCAACACTTGGTGATAGCGTGCGCCGCGCCACGAACGGCCTTGCCTACGAAGCCAGTTGGAAGATTGCGGCTGATCGTAGACAGATAAGATGCAAGAGGAGCCGCAGGTGCGCTGGTCGCCAGCCCTAATAATAAGGCCAAAGACTGTTCCGGGAGTTGCATTGTTGACCTGCCTCGAGTGAAGGGGCGACCAAAGCCCCATGTCGGTACCCATGCCTCGATCTCATCAGAACCGACTTCATATGGTGTCATCTCGAACCATTGGTACCAAGCATCCCGTGCCTCTGGATGACTGTTTTGTGTGGCGTTCTCGGGCTCCTTAAAGGCGTGATCATTTCCTTCCCAATATTTCCAGGGGCGCTCGTGTCGAATAGCAGTCATTATGGGCATGGGAGCTTTGCCTTCATCGATGTAATCTCTCACGTTGGAGAACTTGTGCCAGGTGCGTTGGTAGCCTGCAACTTCCTTCTTGGCTTTACCTCCCGGATGTGTTGCAGGGTCATCTTGGAAGAAGATCCAGCCCGTCGTGAAGACGGAGTACAAATCCATGGCGACGGTGCGCAGGCCGCTTTTTCTCTTCTGTATGAGCGGGCCCAGATGCAGCCTTGCACCACCAGGGGCGCTGAGCATGGCTCGGATGGCATCGCCTGACAGAGGGTGAAACTGCGAAAATCGCGTTTTGCAGTGGTCGAGGACGGTCTGCATGTTGGCTTGACCGATGGTGAAGTACGCCGCAATGGACCAGCAAGACCCGGATACGCCAGCAATGTAGGTAAGGCAGTCCCAAACACCAGCTTTTGTCATGGCCTCGCCGTATGCCAGGCATGCAATCATGGCTCTGAACCCGCCTCCGCTACCGCCATAAGATACGACAGGTACGTCATCTGGGTGTACGTCTTCAGGATGGACACCTATGTACTTTGCGAAATTGGCTCGCACGTTTAGTTTGCGCTTGACGAGAAATGCAAGCTCTTCGGGGCACAAGTCAAGGCCACGACGCACTTCCGCAACCTTTTCTACCTCTGGGAAGATGGAAGGGTCCATGATGTCCCTGCGGACGCGCGCCTTCAAGGCAGTCATGCCGGAAAGAATCTTGGCATCTTGGATAGCTTCGGGAAATGCTGGTTTGATGACATCCTGCCACAGCCACGATAGCCTTTGGTTGAAGAAGCCCTTCTTCATACGGTGGTTTGAGTTCTGAAACTCGAAAAAGGACGTTGGATGTCGTGTTGGCTGTACAATTCCATCCTCGTCATCGGGGGCAGTTGGCTGAAGGCCTTGTTCATTGCTGTCAAGCCCTCCAGTTGGGCTTGTCGATTTTATCATCCTTGCAGCGATGTTAGACCAATTTTCTGCGTGAAAGCCCTCGGCGAGTGTTCAATATGGTTGCATGATACTTGAGAAATGCATGGTAGAGTTGAACTTGCGATATCAACAATCACGGCACCTCACTGCCGTGAATTGAAACAGGGAACCCGGCTTCTGCTGCTTCGTATAACCAGTAATGTGCCAGAGCGTGCACGCATCAAGCCATGTGGGTGATTCGGGGTGATCCATTGGCGGGGCAAGGCTCAGTGACCGCGATTGGCCCTTGTTATGAGAGCAAAGCACTAGCTTAAGATGAAACAATATGATGGCCTGCTTAAATTGTACTATTTCAAGACTTCTTCTTTGCTTTTTTTCTCATACATATGAGAATTTTGCATCTTGCCCATATTGCTTCTCCGTGTATTGCACCGAGCCTCAACAACCTTCTCAGACCAATCAACAACCGCAACAAGCCCGTGCCTAATACTGAAACTTCTGCCCAACAATTTCCTCGCTCAAGGTCCAAAGTCTCTCGGCGGTCTCCGCGCTGCTGGCGTAAGCCTCGGGCTCTTTCGCCTGGCCATTGACTAGATAAGCTGGGGACTTGCTCGGGAGCTCAGGATCAAGCGCAGCAATCAGCGGCGTTGCTGCTATCTGATCCAGACTTTTGAGTCGAGGCTCTTCCCAAGTCCAATCAATTCCCGTGTTACGCTTCATAGTCGGAGCAATTTCTCCATAATCCTCCATGGACAGATGGTTACCGAGCCGGGTGCCAGTCGTGTATCCAGGATGGGCAGCGGTTGAAGTGATTCCAAGTTTCTTGAGCTTCGCGTTCAGGCCATATGCGAAGAGCACATTTGCTGCCTTTGCCTGACCGTAACCGGTCCAGTGGTCGTAAGTCTTGCCCCCTGAGAAGTTCCAGTCATCGAATCGGACTTGAGAGATCATGTAGCCGCTGCTGGTTAGATTGACGATGCGTGCGCCACCATTGCGAGTTGCGGCAGCAATGAGAGACGGCATTATGAGGTTTGTGAGCAAGAAATGGCCGACATGGTTGACAGAGAACTGCATTTCCACTCCCTGCTTGTCCAAAGTGTACCCTTTCAAGGCCATGACGCCAGCGCTGTTAATAAGTACATCGATCTCAGGAGCTGCAGCACAAATCTCCTGTGCTGCAACACGCACGGAGTCTCTGTCTGACAGATCAATTTGTATGAATGTAGTCTTGATGGAGGCGTCGATAGTTTTTATTTCCTCTAATACTGGCTCAACATTGGCGCCGGTCCTTGATGCAATGAGAATGTGGGCTGGTGCTGCACTCGCGAGCGACAAGACCAACTGGCTAGCGATGCTCGGCTTGCCCGCACCAGTGACCACAAAAGTTCGGCCCTTGGCCCGCGAGGCAAAAGCCTCGATGACTTGGTCATTTGTCGTCAAGCCATTGAATGTGGGCATGGTTGCGGATGAAAGTGCTGGGCTGGGAATTGAATGTGTGGTGTAAAGATGGTTGTTCTAGTCTGGTGTTTAGTTCCTCTCCTCGAGGAGCCGCACAGCGTCATCTTATACTTCGAGGGCATATTGAGCAAATCCATTATTCTTACCGTTGCAGCAATGTCTTGTGCTTTGACTTCACCATGAACGGACTTTGCATTCTAATTCCGACGATTATCAGTGATGACGGGAAGTGATAATGACTAAGACGTAGAATCAACATTTGGCGGGTTTTCGTAGTCTTGGCAAAGCAGCTAGTTTCCACGGCGTTCCAAACTCCACGGAGTTCGAGAGCATCCCTGTCCTCAGAGACGCTCGCTGCGGCGAAGACCTCGGGCACAAGTGGAAAGTCGGGCCGTAAAATCTGCTTGCCTCAAAGAACACAGAGCAAGGAATTTTCTGAAGGATTCTACCATCTTGTTTCATTTTTATTTTTTTCACTTTTTTTTCCTGCACTCATTGCGATACTTCTAATCAAGGCACGTAAGCATGGCGTGCGCCTCAAGTCTGTGTTTTTGAGATGAAGCCAAGGTTGTTTGACTGGCAATGGAGCACAAAACAGTTTTTCATTCAGTATCCTCTTTCAAGCGCGCTGTTACAATAACTGCTCTGATGACACCTGATGCACTGAACCATCTGAAGATTCTCTGCGCCAACTTGAAGCCACCCATTGGAATGGCATATTTTCCTAGCGCCACATCTTGCCGACTGATGAAATCCACCAGGCCGGGAAACACATGTTCCGTGATCTCTCGGACTTCAATGGATCCGTCGTGGTAGCCGCATTCGACCAATTGCTCTCTGTACTCCTTTTCACGCACAAAAGTTCGCATCGGGCACCCCATCATCACCCCGATAGTCCTCGCGATCAGCACGTTGCGGAAAGAGGCCGAGTCGCTCAGCATGAGATCAAAGGCCATGTAGTTTGCCTTAAGCTTGCCAGCGGCGTGCTTGAGGATTGGCTTCCTCGAAGGGGAGAAGTGGTAGATGCAGTCCAATGCAAGCAGCCATCTCTCAGTGAACACGTCGTCGGCTAATGCATTGACGCTCTTTACCACTTCGGCAGTCCACGTGTTCGGCTTCGCTGCGTTGGCGCAAAAAAGCTGAACTGATTTCGCGTCCACGGTGTGTGACTCGGGCAAGGCTGCCAGCTCGCGATGGACTTTCCACTGCGCAAACTGGACTTGTGCCTGGTTCAAGGAGAGGCCGACGTATCGGAAGCTGGGCCATTTTGCGCTCTGCGTAAGGCGGACCAACTCCCAAGTCTGGTCACCGCAGCCAAATCCGAGATCAAGTATGGCCAGTTGCCCTGAAGGAACGTCCTTTCGGTTCTTCTCAAGGATCCCAGAAGAGCTAATGACTTCTCTCAAAAGCGATGCGCTGGCTTGTGGCAAGTTGGTGATGGCCTGGCCTTGCTCATCCTTCCTGCACGCCTATCAGCGTTACTTCTCGAGGCGTTGTGTACAATATGTCGAGGTGTCATGAGAGATTGTACAACAGAAGACTTACCAATATCCGACATTCATCCACATGCTCTTCAACGGTGTTTCCAGGTTCAGCTTCCAGTGGCCCAGGCCGTATGGATCGCTCCTCCACAGGGTGACGAGAGAGACCAGAGCAGCCAGGCCAACCGCCACCAGAATGCCTCCAAAGAAGCCAGCGACGAACGCGCGGCTCTCGGCCGAGACCTCACCCATGATTGAAGCCATGGAGAAGCGGTAAAGGCTGTCGCAAAAAAAGGTGTCGCGTCTACGTGGGTTAGTGGACCGGGCCCGCTGAAACAGCTTCTGGCACGCAACGACGCAGGATGACTACTGTAGTTAGTTAAATTGGCTGTAGAATGCCGTGACTAATCAAGCCGTCATTCAGTCTGTTCACTGTATAAGGTAGCCAATGGTTAGACTATTGGGCAATCATGCTGCACTTTATGATGGAGCGAGAAGATACAACAAAATGATATAAAGCTCAAGCATATGCAAATCTGTTTAGCAGTTCTAGTCGTGATTCGGTTATTTCTGCCATGGTACCGGTACGCCAAAATCATGAGCTATTCGCATAGCTGAAACCACGCAGCCCTCGAGCAAGACCATTCCATCCCAGCACCACGCCCCAGCCAGCCACACACCATCTTGGCCATTGACCCAACTCTCATGGTTCTCGTTATTTGCAACATGCTTCTCCTGCGTCTTTGACTCATTCAGTATGGACTCCATGAGAGCCCTGCTCTCAGGATCCCGCAGCGTCCTGGTGAACCTGGACGTATGCAACGCGCCCTGGCACTCCGTCTCGCCCTCGAGCGGCGAATTCTTGACCACTACCCCGTTCGGCATCGTCTGCAGCGCATCCGTCTGGCCGCTACCGGACTTGTTGAAAAGCGTCTTGAAGGTGAGCACGAGCGACGGCGGCTTGGTACTGGCCTCGTTTGAGCAAAGGGAGCAGATATTCTGATCGTTGGCGGTGTCGTCCAGCACGAATTTGACTGGTCCTTTGTCGACTACGCTCGGATCGAAGACCGTGCTCTCAACGCGGCGCGTGGGCAGCTTGCCCAGCACAGACCGTAGGGGGTTGAAGAGCCTCGAGACAACATCTGGCGATGTAGCGAGCACAACCCGGTCGAACCCTTCCTCTGCGATCTTTCCAGAACCATCGGCTGTGGACTGCCACCGCACTCGGAGGCCATCTGATCCCGATCCAGTAGCGACTTCGATAACACGCGCACTTAGTCGAATGTCTTTGACACCTTCTACGAGCCGCGACTGTACTTGACTCACACCACCGCAGACCGTGTAGTGCTGCTCCCCGTGCGATAGCTTCTTGTACCCAATCACGTCGCTCGCCGGGAATGCAAGAATCTCATCGTGGGAGCAAGTGGAAACACTGCACATCATGGGCACGAGATAACGCGTCAGATAACGACGGGGCAGACGTATTCTCTGGGTGTACTCCCCGAACGACTCCACCACTGTTCTATCCCTCGACAACTTGGACGGCTTATGCACGGGCGGAATGAAGAAACACGCCACGGTGAACCACAACTGAGCCACGATCAAGTATAGGATCTCGGCAAGGTGATACGGCCAACTACGCTCGCCGGGCCACGGCGGCGGCATCTGATGGAGATTCGAGGCATGGACAAAGTACGTCCCGGGGTCGATGACGGTCGGTGTTGTGCTCCACGTCGCGGCGAGGGCTTCGGCGAAGACGAAGAGGAAGCGAGTCGCGTGTGTCGGGATGCGCAGGTGCTGGTACATGCGCACGAGGTTGGCGTAGTATCCGGCTGCGATGGAGCGCATAGGCAGATCGATGCGCTCGACCAGGCCCGTCTCGACGTTCTTTACCGTTACCGAGGCCGAATCGAAGGCAAGGCTGGGCGCCTAATAGAAACGACATGTCAGATAAGCGAGCGCGGGTGTCCCCTGCCTCTAGATAACCCACCTGTTCGAACAGCGTCACCACGTAACGTTGCTGCTCGTCATTCTGAAGCAGATAGGCCGTCGTTAGGCCTGCCAGCCCGGTGCCAATGATGGCGACCCGGGTCTGCGCGGGCTGGTCGCCGTGCCGTGCGCGACGGGGACTCGATGATTGTGACGCAGTGCTCATCGCGGGATACAATATTGAAGAACCCTCATCTTGGCAGCCCGCTCCTAGCTGAGACGGGCCAAAATTCATTCCCCCCCTCGAAGGGCTCGGGGTGGAGCAGCGGTCCGAGCAACCCCGTCTGCCTCGGCCCCTTGACGTGAGCGCCCGCCTCAATCCAGCCACTGCTGATTTGGGCGCTTGGCACAATTGCTACGGCTGATTCGATGTCTAGAACAGACCAAGATTGACATATCAACTTCACGATGTCTTCTTATTCGTACTGACGCCTGTCTCAGTGCAGGAACGGGGCGGCATTTGCTTTTTAGCACCCATCGATCGGCACGTGGTAGCGAGCTAGCGTTTCCTACGTCAGACTAAATCTTCAGCACAAGTCTACTTTAGTGCTGACAGTGTCGATGACCCTGAAGGTTCCCAACGGCGCGCCATAAATAGAGCCACGACCAACGTCACCAACCAGGTATCTAGGGATTCTACGGCCATATGCTTGTCGTTGGCGATTGTCTTGATGCCTTGGTGTTTACTATGCCATATGATTTGTCCCCCATCTCTAAGAGAGAGAACGGCTTTTCCCCAAGTGCCTCAACCACCAAAAATGACAAAGTTAAGGTTCTCTGAATATCTCGTGGGTTTTCAAATATTGCAAAATTGAGTTTCTAACAGAAGAAATTCTCCCCATGAAATCTTGGGCCGTTCGGGTAAGCAAATCAAAGAGACCCGGCTGGTGGTGTCTTTGCGAGATGGTTTTGACCGAGGTTCACCAATGCATACAGGGTAGGAGAAATATTGACGAGATGAGAAATCGCGATGTCGGTATGGTGAGCATATTACACGAAGTAGTGGCTCGTTGCGGGATGGCCGAGGTAGTCAATTAGGAAGCTACCCCAGAGGCTCAAATACGTTGCAATCTACAAGTCTGTACATTTTGTATTTTTATTGAAGCAGGTGAGCCCCAGATTCTATGCGCAGGCTTTGATTTAAAGCCAACAAGTCCTCCAAGTGTAAACAGTTTCTAGAGAGTTCCCCTCGCCTTTCTCCTTTTCACCAGTACCTTACAGTAGAATACAACTAGGCGGGACTATTTGGTGTAAACCTGTGAACTCATCGATACAATCTTTATGGGCAGAGTGACAGAGTTCTGATCTGTCAGCACTTGGGGGGCTTTATTGCAAGATGCCAGCGCGCCGTGCTTTTGTCCCCTATCTCCAGCGATTTTTTCCACGGAAATAAGTGTGTTGCCATTGGAGCTTGGGCTTCTAAACTAAGGGACGGGCAACATATCTCGCGCACCTTGACTGAAGACGTTCAAGGCCAGAACGATTTATTGTTTCATGCATGAAATAATTACTTGTACAAAATGATATTCAACGCAAGTACACATCAGGAAGGACTTGAAATCTTAGTTCTTGGCCCGTCTTCTTGGGAGTCGTTAATCGGATACCGCGTTTGCATCTCGAATGAATCTCCATGGGCAGCGCCGGCATTGCCTCGAGAAGACTCAGAAGCCTCACCTCTTCCTTCGTATTGAACACTGACCTCAGTCGTACGTGAGATACCTCGCTTCTGAGCGTACGCCAGTATACTTCGATCGCTGCTATTGTCGGGCTCCGAGGCGTCTGGGCGTGACTTGTTCGTGTCGCGTGTCTTGGTATGCATGTGAAAGGTGTTGTTGTCGGACTTGAGGTAACCGGCAGCGCCGGGGCTGGAGCCGGAGTATCCGCCATAGTAGGCGCGTGCGTCGCGGAAGAGGACACGGAGGACGGGGATGGACGCGGCAATGATGGTCGAGTTGGGCTCGGCGAGGGAAAAGATCCAGAAAAGCACCATGTTGTACATGACTGTATCGATGATGTGAGTGTCTTGACGCTTGCAACGTCGAATGCGAAGAGGGAACCTACATTCTGGGTCCATGTGGTTCAAGGTTTTGATCGACTGCACCGATTTCATTACACCGGTAACGCCAGCACTGGATGCGTTAGCCACAAATCTGCTGCCTTGTACCAAAGACGACTGGCACTTACACGGCACCGACACTCATTGCAACTGCCAGGCTGATCCGCTCCTCCTTTTTCATTTGCAAGCCCATAAAGACTTGCCAGGGAAGCAGTGCGAGAACGAAGTCAGTAAGAGCCGAGTACACTATTAAGATATTAACGCTTGGATCATCAAAGTCTTCCCATGTCGATGCAACGTACTGGAACTGACGATATTCATCTTGATCGGGTTGCTGGGGTCCCAGCATGGTCCTGGGAGCGAGTATATTCCACCAAGGCCGCACATGGACTTCCATAGGAGGAAGACGTGGACCGTGAATATGATGCCTATACTGGCGATGACGAACCAGACGACGAACTTCTGGTACTTGTTGGTGAACCGCAGCAGGGTTACGGCGAAGGAAGCTTTGCTCAGGGCTAGCGAGACCAAGTGACAGGTATGAGATATCTTGGTGAGTAGGAAGAGCTTGGGTTCGGACATGTTAGTGTCAAGATATCCCATAGCCATCATCTTGGTCAGCACCGCCGTCGAGATCAATACCAGCACCCAACTGCCGACAAGAATATAGTCGTCCCACCATAATTGACCAAGGCGTCCCAGGCGACAGTAAAGCCTCACGACGAAGAAGACGGTCGCGATAGACAGCATGGTCCATACCGCTGCGTCCACGACAACGCGCGGTTGGCCCGCGGCGAGGATGATAGGCATTGTCGCTGGCCAGCGGTTGTATGGAAGAGGGGTTCGACGATGCACGCTCTTCGCGACGATCCTAGACCAAGGACCGGCTTGGGATTATAACACGGACGGAGTCGACTTCGCTAAGGCTGGCTGTGCCATGCCCGTTCTTTGCCAGGAGGGAGGCTATCAGTAAGTGAATGAGATAGGGGTACCCTGCGAGACTGGGCAAAAGTTTTCACTTCAAGACGGCGACTTCAAACACCAAAGAAGGCGTGCTATGACATTACGGTACGCTTTACGACGACATGCTTGGCGGGTGGCCGGCCCCGAGGGAATCAATCATATCAGACAGCAGGGATGCTCTGGCCCAAGGACCGAAGCACCGGCTTTCGCTACCAGACAAGCGGTGCTAGTGTGGCAGGCCCCCAGGGATATGTTTTCGTCTAGACTCCCATGCATGGGACACGGATGACTTCCCTGTGCAACCCTCAGGGGCTGATTGTAAACCAATGCACAGGAGTGGAATACAGTAGGATTCGGAGATGCTGGGGTTATGAGACAGTTTCCATGGTGGAGAGACTCGACAAGAGCATCTGTACACTGCGCAGGCATGTCTTCGGATATCCGAACAAGATAGGTACAGAGAGACAGACAATCATATACATTCTCTGGGCTTTGTTTTCTTTCCCGAGCATCCTGTATGTAGTGTTAATAGAATGGGGGAAAAAGAAAAGAAAGAAAACATGGCATGGTTGTTATGCTGCCTCTGCGGGGAATCACGGATCGCCCCAGCATTGACTAGATCAGGTAGGCTATAAAACAGTCGACGCTAATCACCCTGAGGCAATACAGAAGATAGCAGCATGGAGCAAAAATATTTGACAACGGCGCGATTCGAACGCGCGCGGATTTCTCCAGAGGGATACTCGCTTTACGCAAGAAAGCCAAGGCTTGAATCCTCCGCCATAACCACTCGGCCACGTTGCCCTATTTCGGGATAGATTGACGCAGAATTCATACTATACAGGCTTCCCGTTTTGGGGCATAACAATCCGCCCACAGTCGACAAAGAGCGCACTAGAATCATGGGTCGAAGTGAGAGGTTTGCATTTTCGCACAATCCACAACGCATGCAGAGAGACATGCCGACGAGGCATTTTACTCTGCCGACCCAGTCGTGCGTTTCTTGGAACCTCCCTGCAGGATGCCAATGCTTGTTACGCTACCAGCATGTACATGAACCCCTTGCATGCCTGCTTGCCATGCTTGTTGCCACTTCAAAGCTCTGTACAGAGTATCTAGCATGGTTTTGGAGCCAATAGTGGGATTCATGCATCTCGGCCTCCAGTCTACATGATTGTGTTTCAATGTGCTAAGCGATGAGAGAACCTTGTTGAATCTCGGGGCCCTTCGAGCGAAGGCCGTTTCGCCACGCCAAGGGACGAGACAAGCCAGGGGCGTGTCTAGCGCTGCAATGATCTCAATCCCTCCGTCTCCAAGGTTCCCATTGAGATGCGATCACCAATACATCTCTTGCACAAGCGAAATTCGCGACTTGCCTGTCTCGGCCACTAAAGCACCAAACCTGGCTGCCACTGGAGTCTAGCGTATAATGAGCCTGGGTAGCATCCGGTTGGATTAAGAGCGAGGCGTGGAGACCAAGAGATCAGCACTTGTGTCGCCTTGCTGGGCGAGCCCTTGCCTAGCGGCTCCGAGACCCTCATCACGGCGGACTAGTACTGGTAAGGAACGGAACGCTGGCAGGCGGATATCATCTTCAGCTGAGCCATCAGCAAAGCCGTACCTGGCGCAGGCTCTCGCCGTGGGTCTCGCGAGTGTCGGGCAGGTCGAGATCGTGTGAACGGTGCGATGTGGGGGACGGTTGCCAGGCTGCGGATGATCGACTAGTGTGGACATCATCATCACCACTAGATGCCGCTAACTATAGACTTGACGTTTGACATCGATGCCACTTTGTGAGGACTTTACAGCCGCCGTGCGTCAGTAACTTCAGGCGGGGGAAAGAAAAAAAACTGAAATTGTTCCGATGCAATAGGCCTGCACCGGGTAATGAAGAAGCAGCTGTTGGTGTGTCTCGTCCCACAGAACCTGCAGCAATGCCAGACCCCAAGCAACAGGGATCTCGGAGGCGATGCCGGAGATCCTTCAGACAAGCTGTGCAATCCCGCTCATTTGGGTTCGGACAGCTTCTGGCATGGCGTGGGCCATCACTTGGAAGCATAAGACGACCTCTCGGCGCCCGCATGCCCAGATGCGATGAAGGAACTTGCGTTCTGTTCTGCGTTCTGTTCAATTCCACAGCAACGGCGGCCTCTCCTAGCCAGCCGACTTCCGATGGCTTACAAGCAACACCTAGGAGTGGAGCAAGGAGACACCCCCTCGCCCGACCCCGGGCTCGCCGCAGCCCACAGCTCATCTCATAACTGCAATCGCGTACTGTAGTAATGCCATGCCATGCCACCAATGCCCATGCCTTCCCCAGGCGATTGAGCAACCGTTAGCGCGAATAGTAGAATCCAATAGTCAAGAGGCACCCTTGCGCCCCCGGTGGCGTTGGCCGTGGTTGTTGCGGCTCATTTCACCTGTCGGACTCTTGCAGAAACCCGACAACAGAGTCGGAATGCTTTAACAGAGACAAGATTCCTTTCCTTTCCTTTCTTCCTGTTGTCCCTTGCAGTGCAGTACCACTCCTCCACGTGTGACCCGCATCCGATCTGCATATCAACAACCATGGTCCGAATTGTTGACTTGGCAGCCACGGTGGCCCTTTGGGCGGGCGTCGGCCATGCCCAATCCACCGGTTACAAGACTGTATGTGCCTCCCTACCAGCCCAATTCGTGACGCGAATCCCTGTTAACATGCCGACCTCGTCAAGTGCGATGCACTCATCGACGCTGGGCTCGGCGATAGCTTGCTCTTCGCCACCGGCCGCCCAGGCGATGACTACAGCGCCAGCTTGAACTCGTACTACAGCCTGACCATCCGCGAGATTACCCCCTGGTGCATCCTGCAGCCCAAGAACACCGAGGAGGTCTCCAAGGCCATCACGGCGCTCAACTCGCTCAGCGGGGCCGGAAAGTGGAACGTTGCTATCCGTGGTGCCGGCCACAGCACCTGGAACAACAACAACATCGCCCAGGGCCTCACTATCGATCTGGGGCGCATGAACTCGACCAAGGTGCACAACACGACTTGTGCAAGCGGCAAAGCTGTAAGTTCCTCTCTCGCACTACTCGTGAATACGTGATTGATGTTCTTAGATTGCCTCGATTGGTCCTGGTGCGCGATGGGGACCTGCTGTCCTCGAGACTGAAAAGTATGGACTTGCCGTGACTGGTGGCCGTGTTGGCGGTGTCGGTGTGTCAGGGTTGACGCTTGGAGGCGGTCTTTCATTCTACTCCGGTCGCCACGGCTTCGCTTGCGACAGCGTGGTAAACTTTGAGGTTGTCCTCGCCGATGGTAGCATCGTCAACGCCAACAAGCGCGAGAACGCTCGCCTGTTCAAGGCTCTGAAGGGAGGCAGCAACAACTTCGGTATCGTTACGCGCTTCGATATGGCCGCCTTCCCCGCCGGCAAACTGTACGGCGGCACCTTCTTTACCACGTGGGACCAGAGGGACAGGATCATCGACGGCCTCATCCAAGTCATCTCCGTGGCCAAGGAGAACCCGGCTGATAGCCAGATCGCCCTCTTCCAGTACCAGTCGGGCGGCCCAGGCCCCATGGTTGGCACTGTTGTCGTCAACACTGATGGAAACGAGACTTCGCCTGCCATGCAGCCACTTGAACAAGTCCCCGCGATCATCGACATGCGAGCGAAGCAGACCTATGGCGAACTCGTGACGGCAATGAACGATGTTGGCGGAAAGAGGTTCGTGTGAAGTTCGTTCCCAACTTGGGTTTAATACTAATCATGATATACAGGAACATTTGGTTCTCACTTTGCTTCCACAATGACAAGCGAGTGGTAAAAAAGGCGGAGGAGCTCTTCCTGACATTCATCGACGACATGAACGCCGTCGCGGCCGACCAAGATTTCCAGCTCATCTTTGTTTTCCAGCCTCTGCCTAAGCACTACGCATCCTTCAACCCCGGTGGAAACGTCCTCGGCATGGACAAGACCCTCACCGAGGATTCGATCGTCTGGCTGGGAGAGGCCTTTATTGGAACTCCTGCCTTGGAGGCTCTGGTTCAAAACAAGCTTGGTGTCATTTCCGCATCGCTCGAGGCATACGCCGAGTCCATCGACGCCAACACCCAGTGGCGCTACATCAACTACGTCAACCCTACCCAGGACCCCCTCAAGTCTTATGGCGAGGAGAACGTGGCCTTCCTCCGTGAAGTTGCTCAGGAGTACGATCCTACGGGTTTCTTCCAGACTCGGGTCAGCGGAGGTTTCAAGATTTCCGTTGTTGAATAGATAAACGTGTGCACAGCGGCGATAATTTAGAGTCAGTCTTCGATGTGTATAGTTTCACCCGCAATAGGACTACATTAGGGCATGTTTTTCCTTGTGTACATATAAATAATAGATGATACCACGACAAAGTGTGGCAGCTACATTACATAGCTATCTGATGACCATCAGCTCCTGGGTATGATTTATGTATTGCCTCTGCAAGCGGTACGCCGCAGAAATTGTCTCTTCGCCAAGCTCCTTCCTCGCAGACTCTTCTCGGTCGACGGCTATTCTTGCAAGCTTGGCTGCCATCTCACTGTGCCAGATGCCCTCTTGACGAGGAGATTGCTCGAGAAACTCAATAGCTTTGCGTCTGAGTACAGGGTGCCGGCATTTAATGGCAATGTAGTGCAAAGCGGCCACAACCGAGATATCAGCGGAAAACGTTGATGTTGGCATAGTGTATAGAACTGATACAAGATCGATGGCGTCATGAAACTCGGGAGTAAATAGATCAAAACACGTCTCGTCGTTTGTTTCCCTCGTTGCCAACATGATACGCACAATGTTGAGCCATATCTGAAGCAGTATTGTAGGTGGTGAAGCGAGGTTTTCCATTGCGTCTCTTATTATTAGATCTCCGACTGTATGAGTCCAATCGTCAAACCGATCATACAGTGATGATGCCTTATTGGTAGAAACAAAGATGAAGGCGTCCATGGACTCAGCATCATCAGTCTGTCTAAAATTGTAGGCCTCTGCGAGCAAGTTATACAGTGATTGCCTAGCTTCATTAAAATTGGAAATTGAACCGATTCCTTCTGTAAATGCATCACAGAGCCGTGGGATGTATTTCGGTTCGGAGAGAGTAGCGGCCTGTGACACAAATCTCGTGAATAATGGTGCGAGTGTCGACTTGATGATGTGGCCACTTGGGGAATCAAAAGATGTAGTTGTTGGTGATGAGATAGACGGTGCCGATGCCTGCCATTCGCGCAATACCGTAACACCACTTCTCAGATGTGTGAGGGCAGCAGAAACATTGCTCATTATCCATTCAACCTTTATGCAAATGATTGAGCACACCAGAGTCACATGGAGGTCAGCCCATCTTTGTCTTCGAATATGGTCATTGAGCAATCTCAATGCTCCAGTGTAGTGGGCCACAGCCTGATGGCGAAGGCTCCGTGCTTCTTCGGATTGGGATCCATGCATCCGTTCTCTGCAGTGATTGACGTGTAGGCACGCCAGCGCAGAGATGCCATGACGTATACACGGCGCTGCATGACTGAGCTGAGGCACGGTGCGCTGCCAGAAGTCATCTTTGAAATCCCCATCAAGCTCCACAGCTGTTTGACCGATGTAAAATGAGAAATGACGGCGTTGATCTTCATCGAGGTCTTGGACAGATAGCAAATCACCGAGATAGAGTGTTAGGCTATCGCTATTTGGGCAAGGGCGAGTAGGGCGTATAGCGATTTGGCTGCCTCGAACATCTGGCTTGAATTCTCTAGCGTAACCATCACAGGATCTACCTGTGCTCGTACACTTGTGACATGACGGGCGAGCTTGATCGCATCGAATTCTGCGGATCCTGAGCCCGAGGAGGGTTAGAGCCCTGCATGAAGAGGCAATGGCCATAGTAGGCACGAATTTGATGGCATTGTGATAAAGAACACATAATGATAGGAGAGCTTATCACATACCGGCAGACGCCACACCCAAGGACTGAGCGGGTGTGCTTTGCTCGCTTTCGCTTCGAAACTTCGCCCATGGTCTGATCTTGTACGGAGGTCGTCACGTTTTGTCCGGGTGCGGAAAGAATGAGTTAAGCATGAAAAGTGGTGCATTTGAGACTGTACGGTCTTTAGAAAAGAGGCAATGCCACAGTCCTTCAACTTGCTGATGCTTTCGCGTCAGCGCACGTGGAGACTGATCCTCGTGCTCCACCAGGTTGCGTCTTTCGTAAGATCTGATTGGCTTGTTCGTCAAGAATTCCCAACCAGGTCCTGGCACAGCCTACAAGATAACGTTATGAATACATTAACGGTCTTGAGCGGCGAGATTGGCTGCAATAAAGATCGTTGTTTGTCCTCGAAAGTGTTGTAAGTCTCTGGTGCGACAGTTTTTGGGTTAGTTCGTCAGTTACCCTTATTAACATGGACAGACATCCTTTTAATCGAAACAGCTCCTGAAGTTGTGGAACTGATACTGTTGTTTATTGTTTCTGTGCTTCGAGGCAAAAGTGCCAAAATGAGTCGATTGGAGCCATGCCAAGTTTGTCAAATGTTTGAATATTTACTTTTATTTACGATGGTACACCACTTTACCACTGCCCTACTTTCAACATGCTTCCCTGTTCTTCCAGAGCTTTGTGCATATCAAACGAGTTGTAAAGGAGATGGGGCTGATGTCCCCAACCCTTCCTCAAGCACTCGCTCTCGGCCTTCTCAAAGTAGTATTTCAAGATTGGATGATACAAAGGATGCGCACACTTGTCGATGATAACGCGAGCCCTTTCACGGGGGCTCAGACCTCGGACGTCGGCAAGGCCCTGTTCCGTCACAATGATGTCAAGGTCATGTTCCGTTTGATCGACGTGCGTGCACATTGGCACAATACACGATACGCCATGAGGATCAGTCTTTGAGGGTCGTGTTGAGGGAGTGTGCATGATGGAGTACTTGGCTGAGCGCAAAAAGTCGGCCGAACCTCCGAGGCCGTTGAGCATTCGTGAGCCCATGACGTTGGTCGAGTTTGCATGTGCGTAGATGTCCACCTCAACTGGCGTGTTCATGCCAATAACTCCCAGACGGCGGATGATCTCAGGCGAGTTAGAGACTTGCTGGCTTCGCAGAAGCAACTTGCCGTGGTAGTCTTCCCAGTTATCGTAGAAACGCTTGAAGCCTTCCGGCGAGAAGCGAATTGATGTCGCGGTTGCAAAATCCAATCGGCCAGAGTCGAAGAGGTCGAGGAAGGTGTCCTGGATAACTTCTGTCCACACTTTGAGATTCCGGAAGTTAGACTTGTCCAGGCCGCCAATAATGGCATTGGCAACATTGCCAATGCCAGATTGCAGAGGCAAAAGTGATGGTGGAAGACGCCCCCGGGAAACCTCGTGCTCAAAGAATTCGATCAAGTGGCCAGCAATCTTGAAAGAAGCATCATCGGCTGGGGTGTTGGGGGCTGTTGCGTCTTGGTAGTCGGATTCGACGATACCGACTATCTTCTCGGGGTCGACGGGTATTGATGTAGTTCCAATGCGGTCTTCAACTCCCATAATGAGGTACGGCTTCCTGCGTGGAGGTAGATCTGTCATAGTGATATCGTGGAGACCCTCGAAAGAAGGTAACGCTGTGTTGACTTCAACAATGATCTTCATTGATGTCAGCCCCAGTCCCGTGCTTCATGGCAATCTCGCTTACCTTGTTCGCCATTTGGATCAGCTCGGGAGTTGCACCAACGGATGCTCCAGGGACAATACTGCCGTCTTCTTTAATATCTGTAGCTTCCACGACAACGACATCTAGCCCGTTGTGCGGCCGATCCTTGGTGTAGTATCCCTATACAATCGGTCAGATGGGTCCAAGCCTCCTCATACTTGGGAAGCCTTACGTAGACTAGATCAACGGGAAACATGGACAAGTGCTTGTCAAAAAATTTGATTCGGCCTTCGTTGATTCCTTTGGAAATCTCCTTGCCAACCTGGTGTGGGCTTCGCCGCTCAATCATATCAAGCTTTGCCCATCTGTTCTCCGTCTCGGCACCAGAGGATGCGCCTACAAATAGCGAGTACTTCATTTGGCCTTGTAACCCATTCTTTTCGACGTGGTCGGCCATGTAGGTTGGGATCTTCTCTAAGCACAGCGTTTGGGTCAGAAACCACGATTTCAAGCTGATAATCGTAAAATGAGCTCACTTGGATATCCCACGCCGGTGAAGCCTGACCATCCGATGTAAGAACCATTGGGAAAATGGTGCATGAGGCTCTCGGGCGTCGTGAGCTTCTTCAGAAGACTGGGCCGGCGGATGCGGGCCTTGAGCGCCGCGGAGGCGATAGGAGACGCCATAGCGAATCGAGATGTACGAAAGCAACGGTAACTGGGAAGGAATCCGTTGGACACTTGGTGCTCGGAGGACAGAACAGAAGATAAAGGAAGAGATTGGGAGAAGGTTCAATTTAAGGCCTGGAGTGCGCAAGAAATGGGCAGACCGGATCAGTCCACCCGTGGGGGACCCACACAAGCTAAACGAAGCTTCCGGTCAGTGGAGTGGAGACGTCATACCTTACCCATAATCATGGCAGCATCATGGCGCCCATGGTTGCGGACTGGGTCAGCAAATCTCGACCGGGGTTCCAACACCTATGCCGATTACTGCATAAGCGATGGGCCTGCCTCGACAATGGTCAAATCAGTTTCAGTTTCAAGGTTAGGCAAGGGATTTACAGATTGGCTATTGTCCTCAAAAGAGCCTCAAGGACAAGAGACGCTAATGCTAAAATCCGGTCTTAGCTCGGCATCTGTTTCAGCTAAACTCGGCAACCTGTAGTGGGGCCGTTCGGTAAATCAGATCAGCATTTCCGTTTGCCCGGCCGGACTCTCAACGGCGATGGGTTGTGGAATACACGGAAGTTCGCAGGGAAGCCCTCAAAAGCTACAGTATTGAGCCTCCGCAGCAGAATACTTGTCTGTTGGTCTGCAAGAGAAGGCTGTCACTTCACGAAAGCAAACTACTTCAGTTCCTGTTCGTGGAAATCATTGAGAAAGCCATACACAACTTTCATTGCCTCATACTTTCCCAATTGAATAGCATGAAGTCCTGGAAGTGAGGAACCCCCCTCCCAAGGCTACAGTCAGGCCGAAATAACGAGCAGCACGACTCATCCGCATTTACCACGTTTGTCCCAAATCGTCTCCATTTTCCACAAGGAGAGACTTTTGTTGCATCCCTTGATCCAAGGTTGGGAGCAGTGTCGCAAAGAATGATAAATTGAGTAGGAAAGAAGAGGCCACTACTTGCGGAGCCGCAATGATGCCTGCAAAGAATGCCAGAAATTACCGCGATGAACTATGTAGAGTAGTATCATTCTTTGGGTAGTGCTTTGAGTACGTGGCGCATCCTTCTCCTTGGTGGTGCTTCGACTGGCGAGTAGTAATTTACAAATTTACTACAGAAGCAAGGTGCTGCATGAAGAACAACAGTATTATGGACCATTCACGGACAGAAGTTGAGAAATCATAGTGCTCAGTAGCTGCATACTTTGTCTGCTACAAATATTACGCACTGAAAATTCTCGCAGTTGTAAAGCATAGCACTCAAAATCCTCGTTGACAGGGCGAGCTGACGACGGATTCTTGATACGAAGTTATGTCACCTTACACATATCTAGTTACCTATCCTGAGCATTTTATGGGTTCCCTGGTAAAATATATGAGTAAATGCGAAAGGTGATTGATGGCCCAGCTACTTATAAGCATATTCACACCAAAACTAAATCATATTTGAGCAGTCCTGAATCTGTCCTTAATATAGGCGGCATTGTCCTCTATCAGCATGCAGTCTTCCAAGTGACTGTTTAGTGTGGAGTAATACAAACGTTGTCTTGTATGTGTTTAAAATCACGTGTTCAACATCTTGCAGTTAAAACCCTTCTCAACGAGTTACACAACCAGATATCGTGTCATCTTGGAAGATTCCCCCAAAGAAGAAAGCTTCACTTATGTTCCATGGCTGAGAGCCGTTGAATAGGAAATTGTCCAAATTAGCACCAACAGGCCGTTTCTGTAAACCGAAATGTGTCTCGCCTAAGGTTGTAGGCGATGCTCCGGAGATATTGTTGAATGTCGGAGGCACGACTACTTTGAGAAAATCGTCATTGGTGCTGTAGAGCACAGATATCGTACTACATTCAAGCATTTAGCAATGCAGTAAATCTTGTCCACGGTCAATGCACTCACTTGTTCTCAAAATCGAGGTCAATGCCAAAATTGTGCCATACGTCATCCAGCAAGGGTGTTTCGAAGAAGATCTTGACAGGCTTGTCCCACTTATAGCCCTCGACACGAAGTATCTGTCTGGAAACCTGGTTTGTCGATTCTAGGAAATCCCCTGCTTTGATAGACCAGAAATCTGCCTGGAAGTCTTGGGCCTCATGGAAGACGAGGATGTATTCATGTGTATAGTTCAAAGGCCTGGAAGGATCAGTGCGTAGTGATATGTGCCAAGTTTTGTGCCCTGAAACCGTGTTGTCTTTTCCGTTCACGATGAGTTCTGCACGGCGAAGTGCAGTTTCGATGCCCTCGGACCCAGAACGGAACACGGATTTATCCCTATAGTACAAGGTGAGTATTAAAGCGCGCATTTTAGTTTGACTATGGATTATGCAATCTTACGAAAGGCTGAGGCCAATTGGCTTGGTTTTGGCACGTTTGTCAAACTGGCGCGAGTAATTAGCTATCAATTCCTAAGACTGTTACGAATCAGAACACTTACCCGAGAAGGGGGAACGGAAGGAAACTCAATAATCTGATCCCAGGTAACGTTCTGACCAAGGACGTATTTCGGATTGAAGGCACTACTATTGGAGGCGAACAAAGCAGGTGTGGCATTCAAGGCAACGCGGCCATCGAAGCTCAGGGGACAACTAGGATGCGGAACGCAAGCTGCAGCCACCCCTTGGAAGCTTAGAGCAGCGAATAAGGTCAAAGCAACGAGGTAAGCCATTTCGATGATCCCCTCTGCAATTTTCGTGGTTGTTTCCAGAGGACAAACCTTGACTATTGAACCCACACGTCAACCCAATTCGCGTTTACCTCCAGTGCAGGACTGGAATGCTGGATAAATTCGAGCTTTATATAGGCAATATTTGCATCGGATGTTCCCCGGCAGTATTGATCGGACCCAGGTTCTCCGTTGGCAACGGGTTGCATTGCATATATTCATCCTTGTAAGATTGGGCACAGCTCGGAATAGCATGGGTTCACGCGTTCAATGTAACCAACGGATGGAATTTGGTTCCAGCCTGAGTCATCTGAATCTAGACTTTCCCAGCTCTTGGGTGACGCAACCCAGAGAGTGAAGCGCAGTGATTCAATTTCCCAGAGTACTTTTTTTCTTTTATTTCATACACTCTCTAACCGTCCGAGTATTAAGCCAGTTCATCATGACATCTTTAGATTAGTTGGCCTAAGACTGTGTCCTTAGATTAATTATACTTGCTTAGAAAACAAAAAATTTCTACTTGACAGTATTCGTGAGGAGTAAACCGCGAACGCACAAGCGAGCATAATCCTAGCCTCACACTTGTTGGATGTCATGAGGCAGATCCACTCAGTGCAAGCTTGATCGACCACCTAATCAAGGCTCCATATGCAGATTTGGCGATAATCGGAACAATCCAATGCTTCTCGTTGTATTGAGGTAGGTCGAATCATGAAATCTAGAATTGCCCTTGACTTATCATTGGTTGAGTCAAACTAGATTCGTCATTTTCTGCAGCAGCTCGCCATTACTTTTGCCATGTTGAGTTTGATGCTTGTTGGCCCAGAAATGTTCACTCGGCTTGATTGAAGTCTGTGGTGCAGCGGGCCGATATATATTTAGCACAACCCATCTTGAGCTCGTAACAATAAATAATTGAAGTACCAAGGAGCGCGAATAAATTATAGATTAAATCTTCCACAAATATTCAGCTGTAAAAAGCTTCTCAAAGTATTCGTGAAAAGAATAATTTATGCATTTTCGGTTGTGCACTACAGAATTAAAACTTCATATATCAACATGATGCCAAACCCTTTGCCAATGAACTGTAGGAGAATCTCGATTCGGGATGGTGAATGCCGCCCCAGTCAGTATAGGTGCAATAATTGGAGCTTGCTAAGTGCTTGCATAGATTCGTGCAGCTGTGCGTTACATCAAGCCTGTCAGCCCAGGAAAATCGTTCGGCCTCCGGCATCATCGAAACTGACAGAACCGTTGCGAATGGGCCTATCATGCACATGAACGGCCGCCATTCCCCGCTTCATCTCGGGGCAGTGGATTGGTTGACGCACACATAAATACAGGCCTGTGTCACAGCATCATTTCTTCCCCTCCGAGCATCCACAAATTAACCTGCTCAAGGGAAAGATCCTGCCTGAGCTTTCTTATCAAAATCTGTTGCGCTTTTGGCTTGGTTGCTTCATTAGCAATGATGGGCACTACCACGACAAGCCCCGTCCTTTCCGGAGCAGAAAAAGCTGCCCAGATTTATCACATCTCGACATTGTCTCTGGCTATCAAATCTGCTTGTAAAGTCAACGCCAATGATGTGTATCGAGCTGGGCCAGGCAGTAATGAGGCTGCGCTCGCCAGTTACCCAATGTTCCTGCAGAAACTCGCCCAGATATGCGACTTCCAGAAAGGAGGTGGCACAGAGATTGCATTGACCGCCCTCAAGACGAAGGAGAGTGCTGACTATTGGATCATCTCCAATAGCAAACATGGGACTGAACAAGCGGCAAAATTTCTTGGCACATTACTGCGAGAGGTAGGAGCGAATCCAGGGAAGATCAAAGAAAAGGCGTTGCAGAAGAGAGTGCTTTGGAGCATATTGGAGTTCAACTTTGAAAGGATCAACATATACTTGAAGACTTTTTGCAAGGTCTTAGATGAATGCATTGGTTATGCTGGCGATGCGAAGAGTGAGTCTGATCAACCACGGCACTGCCGGTCAAATTTCATATTCTCACATTTGCCTAATTTACTAGATATCGCCCTTGAAAAACAGCTTCGGCTGTTGAGGGAAAAAGCATGGTTCTCCCGAGACATGACTGCATCCCTAAATGCACAGCAAAAATGTAAGACTGGCGGCAGATGGGAAATGCACTTCTCTAGGGCGAAGAAATGCTAACAGGATAATTCAACAGTCTTGAGCGACTGCGAAACACTTATCAAAACGATACATAACATGCAAGGCGATGAGACTGAGGGGCTTGTGGAAAAGCATGCGAGCAGTAGCAGCCCAGATCAAGCATCGTCTTGGAGCCAATTTCGGCGCTATACTGCTCGCCTACACTCGTATCGCCATGCCTCCGAGATTATCGTCAGTGCTTCCAAGACGTGGCCCTCACTTTTTCACAAGTTTACGATCAGGTCCCTTGCATCTTCCCGCCAGTTGAAGACACCAAGCTCGGTTGAGGGTGCTAGTGTGACTGATGTCATTCAGGGTGCTTTCCCCAATTCTGATACCAAAAAATACGAAGCTGCAATCGCAGAACTAGAGGTTCACCACCTGAGGGCAGAAATTGAGGCTCAGAACAAGATAATCCCCAAAAAGACCATCATCCATTGCGAAGTGGCTCTTCATGAGCAGCTAGTTCGGCGAGGCAAGACAGACCCTTCCGATTTTTGCAATGATGTGAGCTTCATTGCTACGAGCAAGCCGCCATGTCGGCTATGCCAGCTATATTACGAGAATTCTGTCAGTGAATTTGAGATGCAAGCATCGAAGGGCCACATTTATTTAGATTGGCGCCTCCCGGAGCTTGTCGGGGACCCGAATTCTGAAGCCAAGGACCGACACGACAGCACAGTAGATGATCTAGTTCATTGCCTCCAGCGGGATGTTTCATTGGCGCTAAGGAAGAAACTGGCGGCTTTGAAGATGAAGCAGGGCCGAGCAGATTCCAAAGGAAACCAGAAGACGGTTGTAACACCAGTCCAGGGGAAAACCAAACACAGCCCTGGCATGGAAAGGAATGGACATGTCCAGAAGAGAACAAGGTACGATCGTCCTATTATTGACGAGGATGCAGATGGAGAGGGAGAGGATGTAGGCGAAGTGGTAGACGTCTATGATTACTATGGGAATGACACGGAGGACGTCACGTCTAAATGAAAAGTAGGCTAGGTCGTAAGCAGCGTGGAAACAAATTGACAATCGGATGTGGTTAAGAATTTTCATAAGTGGAGAGATGTACGCGGTTTGATGTGCACAATGCGCAGACATTATCTGATGGTTGCGCACAAGGTTCTGGGATTCTATTAAATGATCGATTTAAGCGTAACAGAGTCTGAATTTGCATCTGTAATCGCTATGACAATGGTGAATCAACAATATGTCATGGATTAGAGCGTTGATGTATTTGTTGGGCTTCTCGAGGAACGCGCCTTGGAACTCGCTCAGCATCTGTAAGACCATAAAGGACTCGCTCCAAAGCTAGTCGCTCATGACTGTCATGTAGTAGTAGCAGGCGTCGGGTTGTGCACGAAGAAGGTTACATTCGTTACTCTAGTAAAAATTTTCATCTAGATCTACCTTTCATAAGACATAAATACGGCCATTTCTTATGACTCGCAATCATCATCACCATCATCATCCTCGTCATCATCACCAACGTAATGCGAAATCGGGTGATACGCGTCCTTCTTTGTCTTGACTAGACCGCTGCCCCAAGGGTCGATGTTAATCTCGGCTAGCGGAGTCTTGCACTTGGCCGCCAGCGCAGCCTGCGCCTCTTCGCTGTCGTAGGGGACGCAATCAATGCCAATGTCGCCAACGCCGTCGCAGATGACAACAGGCTCGCCGCCGCAGGGCGACTTGACGTCGAAGTCGGCGATGGTGATATTCTCACAAATGGTCGAGCCGGTACCGGCGCACGCGAGACGGGCGACGGCGTTGCCGTACACACCGGACGTGTAGCCTGTAAAGTTCTCGAAGTGGATGTTGGAGATATCCATACCAGCAGGGAACTTGGCACACTCCTCAGCCGTCTTGTTGAAGTAGCACGAGTCAAGGAAAATGCCGTAGTCCATGCGGGCAACCCAGAAGTTCCTGGATCAGAGATTAGCAAATCGAACCACGCCATTGATGGCCGGGTGCCCGGCGGATTTTGGGCTTACTTGAAAGTGACGTTGTTCACATATCCAGTGCCAACATCTTTGCCAGCCCAAACCTTGATACGTGCGCCAGAGTACTATCGGATGTTAGATGCAAACCATCTTCTTGGCGTGATTGAACCTGCTTACATCACCGTTCATCATCCAAACGTTCTCAATGTGTACGTCATGAACGTTGGAGACTTCACCATAGTACTGGCCGAGAGAGCCCATCGACTAAATGATATGTTAGAACCCCCATCTTGAAATTAAAAAGAGTAAAATGCTGTATTGTGTGATCTCACCTGACCGTGCGTGCCGTTGCAGTACATGGTGTTGACGTAGAGGTCGGAGCTGTTAGGCTTGGGCGAGAAGCAGTCATCGTCAATGTTCACCCAAACGCGCTCAATTCGCACAGTTGACGTGTTCATGGTGTTCATGAAGTCGGTGTTCTTGGCGATGACGCTGCCGTTGTTGGACAAGGCAGTCGCGACAACATCAGTGAAGCGGACATTCTTGGAGCTGACAATGAAGTTGTTCCAGCAAGGAGAGTCCTTCATGTGGATACCGGAGACATCCAAGTTGGTGGTGTTTTCGGCATAGAAGAGAATCGGGCGGTAGTATTTGTTGTCGGGGTTAAGGATACTGCGATTGATTAGCTTGGCTCATCTCAATCGTGTCTTTAGAGCTATGTCGACTCACGATCCAATACCACGGTCGAACTCGTTCCACCAGCGTTGGCTGCAAGTTATTTAGTGATTGGCTTTTCGTGTCGAATCTTCGAATGCGTCTCACCCTTGACCTTCAATCACACCCTTGCCAAAGATTTTGATGTCGTGACCGCCCCATTTCCAAAACATGATAGACTTCTGGAAGGGATGGTACCAAGCATTCTTCTGCCAGTATTCGACGTCGTCGGTAAACTATGGCCGGGAATTAGCGGTCGACATCCAACCAATGGCAACTTGTGCGCAGACCAACCCGAATCTCGCCGTCGAGGTGAATGTGGATGTCGCTTAGGCCCGTCAGGTCAAGGACCTTGCCAATCACAAACAAGTCACCTTCGGGCAGGTAGAGAGTGCCGCCGTTGTTCGCCGCCCTGACTCCGGCCTCGAATTCCGCCGAGACATCGTCGTGCTCATCTTCAGACGGGCGAATGGTAATCTTGGTGCGACACTTCTGGACATCGCGCGGCGCGTAGGGGTGCCTGTCGCGAAACTCGAGGACGTTGCTTGGAACGCCGGCCGGTAGATCGACGGCGTGGACAGCAGCGACAGCCGTGGCGGCCACGAGCTGAATGACCTTGAAGAAATGCATCTCGAGGTCGGGGGCAAGGACCTTTCAGAATGTAAATCTGCTGGTGATGACAAGGAGGATAACAAGTCACCTCACCTTGGGATGGCCTCACATTCGTGTCCCTGGAGTGCTCGGGGTCCTTTTATCTTTTCGTCCCATGTGCTTGGCGTCCCATTGACCCCACACGACGACGACGACGACACGATGCAACCTCATGGGCCGTAGAGGGGTTGGGGATCTTGATCTCCACAACGAGCCGGCTATCTGGTTACGAAGAATGGTCCTCTACCCAGAAATCACCGACTTGAGCAGCAGGAAAACCATCTTGGAGCCGATCCCTGTTATCCTTAACCTTAACCAGCCCACCGCTTCAGGTCGGAAAAGCGTTCGATTCGTCAATTGAATGCGGGGGAAGAGGTCTTGACCGCGGGGGATCTCCGCGTTGGACTTATCTAGCATGAGGAGGTCCGTAAGATGTGATGCTGGATCTGGGGTAGTGGTCACGGCCATTGGTGGAAGATCTTGGAGTTTTGTGGTTAGCGTCGCTTCCTAGCAATGAATGCCGTTGAGCAAAACGCCGTCCCGCAATCTTATTCTTCGTGTACCCGGCTAGGCAGAGGAAAAGAGATTGACTGCCGACCCCAGAGCGGCCGGATATAGCGTTTTTATATTGACAGCAATAAACGTTTTTGGTGAGTTGACAAAGGTCAAATGACGGGCAGCTGGATGCAGACACGGAATCTATTACCAGAAATCGGCCAACACGCCACCCACTTTGAACGCTACCCCAACTCACCGCCTGGCTTCGACCATCCCCTCTTGAATTTGAGGGTAACACAATCTTTTGCAGGAGTCGCAGGGATCTTTGTTAGTCGTTAGATTGTGCAGGCGATACCGGCACGCTGGCGCAGATGCTTGATCAGTCGTGAAACCTCCGGGCACACAAGCTGGGATAGGAATGTTGCCGCTTTTTTTTCTTCTTATTTTTAAAGGGCTCCATGGCCTTGTCTCCAGTTTCCGGCGCATCACTAAGACCATTTGACTGCTCTCTCTCTTTTTCCTCTCTTTCGTTCTCTTCCCTTGAGTTTCTACAATGTTCGCTTGAGTGAATTGCAGGGTGCCTCCGACTTCTCTCATACTCGCCAAATAATGCACCAACATCTTTGTTTTGGTCAATGTCCCAACTATCTGTTGTTACGTAGAACCACCCAGCGTATGTTCTCTCTCCGAATGATTTGGCTTATCTTTTCGTCGGTATTGTCGACACCAAAGCATGTGCCAGTTCTATAGAATTGTCCAAGTGTATTTATATGCCAATTATTGATTAAAAACGAATTACTGGCGTCTCTTACTGATGAAGACTTGGGCATGCTTCTAAATGAACGCTTGGAAATGTTTAATGAAAATTAACCCGATGTGTAGCATATCAGAGAGTAAGTCTATTTGAACCTCAAGAATTTGAGTAAATTGAGTAGCAGATTGAAGCTGCATTATGAGCGC
Organism: Paramyrothecium roridum; assembly: GCA_003012165.1. Taxonomy (NCBI): domain Eukaryota; kingdom Fungi; phylum Ascomycota; class Sordariomycetes; order Hypocreales; family Stachybotryaceae; genus Paramyrothecium; species Paramyrothecium roridum. The sequence goes on along the minus strand of PXOD01000022.1, from coordinate 31,074 downwards.
TTGAATTGTCTAATTGAGAACTTTTGTGCTGAGCGAACCTAATGGATTTAATTAGGCCATGATTGTACTACAGCGGGGAGGCTATTAGTTTCGTGGAAACTCCCATTTCGTATTTTATGTCTAGAAGTTCATCAAAAGTTTTTGGTAGAAGAATCTTACATGCGTTTTATAGTGAGACAGACCGATCATCATCATTATTTGTCTACCTTCATACACACTTTGACCGTTGAATTATACGCAATTCTCCGTCCAAATAATGACTTTAGAAGTGGGGAGCTAGAGAGTCAAGGCAGACACCACTATCCGCCAGCTCAGCTACCAATCGACGAAGTTGTCAGCACCAATAATTGGCTGCCCAGCGCCCACTTGGGGCTTATCCTTACTGCCTTAGTCAACGCGACGTAATGCTTTGGAGACCTGAATCCTTCCGAGAGCTTACACCTTGGTTATTAATCTTCTCTGTAGGGCAGGCTTGGCAAGCTTCATCACGTTTGATACATGACATATTTTTGACATTGTGTTCTCGCGCGCAGCCGAATACCCTTGCCACTGAAGCGATACTCTCAACCGTGGACTTTTCTGGTCCTTTCAATATGGATCTCTATCAATCTCTAGATGCATCTGTTCCTGAAATCAGGCTCTTTACACTCTTCGCTTCACCCTCCCCGAATGCTCCCCTCGAAGGGGAACTAAAGACGGTGTCGCTCACAGACCTCCCCCCTTACGAAGCGTTGTCCTATGCCTGGGGAGCGCAGGAATTTACAGAGCCCGTCATTGTGAATAGCAAAACCATTCTCGTTACGGTCAACTTGGCAGTTGCACTTCGTAACTTGCGCAAGCCCGGAGAACCCCGACCACTGTGGATCGATGCTGTTTGTATTGACCAGTCTTCTTCCGCTGAGCGTTCGCATCAAGTTACGCTCATGCAGTCGATCTACTCGCAGTGCCAGCAAGACATCCTTTGGCTAGGCTTGAGCGGGCCGTATAAGGACATGATTCGCACTGGACATGTACCTGTCGAGGGTTTTGACCTCATGAGGCGGCTCGCCAGTAAGGACGTCACCACCTTGAAAGCCATGGAAGACCATTGGGAAGGATCGTCGGCATCACAGCCTTACAGGCTTATGGCTCAACGTGGCGTGCTAGAAGACAACCAGGCCGCAACCAATCGCGATGGAGATGTGCATGAAAAAAAGCTTCTTTATAGCGAAGAATCTACCGCTCTCTACTACATGCTTTCTCTACCTGCAGTCTGGAATCGTGTTTGGGTCATGCAGGAGCTTGCCGTGGCACCGAAGATACAGCTGGTTGCAGGCAGCCTCACGTTGGATTGGGAAACCATCTCGGCATTCCTAGGCGACAGTCCGTATGCAGATGCGTTTCATTCCGTTTTCTCTCACGGAAGCGTTGGTAGGATAGCCTTAACCCTCTTTTCGGGCATTCAGGCCATTGATCACCAGCGCCGCATCATGCAAGAAGTTAAGGCTGGAAATGGGGAATCAAAATTACTCGATGTTCTGGCCCGGTTTCGGTCCAAGCTATCCTCCGATCCCCGTGACAAGATCTATGGTTTGCTGGGCTTGACAACGGATACCCTTGATATCAAGCCAGACTATGAGAAGACCACACAGCAGGTCTATATTGACGCGACACGTTCTATCATTGATCATGCTGGGCATTTGGATATTATATGTCAAAGTCCTTGGAGGTCGCCGCGGAAGAGACTTCTTCATAAAGGCTTGCCTTCTTGGGCTGCAGACTTTCAAGAAGACGGGTCGGTATCACTTTTTGCGCAAAGAGCCATTTTCAATGCTGGAAGGCCTGCGTGCGAAAGACCTTGTCGGATAATAGACAATACAAAACTCTGCGCTCGAGGTGTTGCACTAGGAGTTTTAGCGGAAATCCGGCAAGACGACTATGCAGTGGATGGGAAAAGGACAAATTTATACGTGCGGCGGGTAAAAAGGACAGAGCTGTTGGGCCTGACATGGCTGAAATTATACCTGGGCGTCGATCTCCTCAAGGATCCTAGCTCTAAACACACCTATGTCAATGGAGAGCCTGCCTTCACAGCATATTGGCGGACTCTACTTAAGGATTGCAGTGCATTTCCCATGACTCGACTGAAAGAAGAGCAAATACTTGAAGCGGATCAAGCAGCCAAGGAGAGGCTTCTCGATGCCCTCCAAGACGGTAGTGATGAGGCCGTAGACGAGGAGGACTGGTTGCCGGATCCTAAAATGAGAAATTCTCTGGGTAGAATTGTTGATGATTGGACATTTGCGATGACAGAGAATGGATTGTATGCTTTGATATTGCAGCCAGCTAAGGAGGGCGATGTCATTGCGTGCTTGGATGGAGGAAAGGTGCCCATGGTCCTGCGCCCCATTCGCGCAAGCGATGGTGGAATCGGCTACAAGTTTGTGAATGTTGCGTATGTGCACGGGTTCATGAATATGGAAGCCATAACAGATGAGAAGCTACGCGAGAAGCTTAAGCTGGAAGATCAAGATTTTCTACTAATCTGACATATTATTTGTTATGTAGCTTAAGAATTGTTCTTATCACAACACTCCTCTGATCTCAACCAAGCGACATAAATCCACGAATGAAGAATAATAATAGTAAAAATGACTAGCTAACTTCAAACATGGCCTAGTAGCCAGTGCATAGAGCTACAGAGACAATATACTATCTTTGCCAAAGGCCCGCTCTATAATTCTAATGCTCGAATCAAGGTGCTATGTAATGCATCTATTGCTCGCCTTCCTACTGGCTCTTGCCGCTGGAACAGCCCTGTAATTTGTTAACTAACTTTGTGTTATTGTTTGTTTCAGACTTTCCAGCAGGTTCTTTTATCGTGATATCTGGAGGACGTACTATTACGGTGTTATACCGTGCATCTGATGAAATGGCGGACGTGGCTCAATGATTGAACATCTGTACGTCACCCATTATTTAATTTGAGGCACCTCGCCACATTTAAGCTACCTAGCTCGTCTATCGTTTAGATTTGCCTAACAAGTGTCGACGAGTATATCTGCCTCGACTACGTGTACGAAAAATTCCCAGGACTACGCACTCAAGATCAAATCTAAGCTGATTCCTTACACGCGCAGGGGAGACTGAACCTCTAGAGCCTTGCCAGCTTGTGCATTGATCAGCACGTGACATAATGGTCAGCTTATGCATCGATCTTTGTCCTTTTACCCAAAAACCACGTGAGGGGAGAGGCGCAGTCGCGTGCATTTCGACATCTTTCTCACCACATCGAACTCTTGGACTATCTCTTAGCAACGACGGCCAACTGGCAAATCCTACCATTCCTGAAATGTTTCATTCGGACGAAAGCCTTTGTGCACCCTGTCGAGATGCGGGTTTGTCCTCGCTACTCGAGGGCAAGATTATTAAGATCAAGGACTTCTCCTTACGGGAAGCTGTGGGCAAGTCATCGTGTCCGCTCTGTGACTTGATCTCGCAATGCGCCTATTTGTCAGGTCGAGGGGATGATCTTTGTAAGCAGCCTTGTTCTGTTCATCTGCAGTTGCGGAAACTGTCCTTGCATGGAAATGGGCGAGTTCATGTGTCATTCTATGAAGAAAAGCGCTACTGGAAAGGAATGTTGCGACCCAGCCGAATGCCACCGCTTCTCCCTGGACGCCTCCGGCCAGAGTCTCGGCTGCCGCGTGCTTCGCCAGATAGCTCGGAATCAGATAGCTCGGAATCAGATAGCCCGGAATCAGATAGCTCGGAATCGGGGCACGAGAGAGCCCAACCCGAGGCTCACAGTTCCTCAACACTAGCACCCTTGGGGCACCTTTGGGGGCATGTGACAGTGGATTCGCCTTTAGCATCGTGGATCATTCACGTTGTGGATGATGCGACTACTGGTTCTACGAGTGGACAGCAACGAGCTCAAATCCAGCCAAGCATCTCACTTCCTCTCCTTACAGGATGGCTGGAAAGATGTGACCGGGGACATGACCACTCTTACACAATTAAGAACCAGACATCACGACGGATCGAGAAGATTATAGAAATGGGTCTCCTTAGAGTCATCAACACCTCTACTGGCCACATCTCTACGTTACCGTCCAAACAAGGCTTTGTTGCCTTATCCTACGTATGGGGAAATACGGTGAAGAAGCATAAGTCGCTGGTATCCAGGCCTGTCTCGTCCTATTCGCCTACAATCCGAGATGCTGCCAATATTGCCAAGAGTATAGGATTTGACTGGTTATGGGTCGACCGTATCTGCATAGACCAGAAGAGTGTTGCCGAGAAGACAATATTAATTCCTTACATCAAGGACATCTTTGCTGCTGCCGAACTCACCATTGTGGCGGCTTCTGGTGATGGCGCGCACATTGGCCTTCCAGGGTCTGGAAAGACACTACGGCCAGCCGAAAAAGTCACCAAGATAAAATTCGGGTCGACGAAAGAAGCAGAACATGTGTCCGACCAGCAATTGCTCCATCTGCTTCCTGCTTGTCGCAGCTTCAACACACAGTACGAAGAATGTGTCTGGCGTACAAGAGGTTGGACATTGGAGGAACAGGTGTTCTCTCGTCGCCTTCTCTATGTATTCGACTCGGAGGTCTTTTTTTGTTGCAGCAAGGGTTTTTATCGAGAGTCAAGTGCAAACACGTTTACTCCCGAGCCCGCAGGATCAACCTGGGGAGATTCCGGTTCGAGGCCTCCAATTATTGCAGCCGAGCTCTACGCTAAGTTTCACAGAATGCCACCGTCAGGGCCGGCTGACATCCTGATTACTATGCGAGAGTTTGTGCGGGCGGTGGAGGAATACAGCACGAGAAACTTGACTGTAGAAGAGGACAGAGTCGGTGCATTTGCAGGGCTGATCACCGCCGCCACCAACCAAATCGACAATATGCCATGGCCGGCGCTCCTGAAGCACGGCCATCCGCTGCGCTTCTTTGAGACACTTCTTACTTGGCAAAGAAGACAAGGTGGCCACGAACGGTCATCCAAATATGGGAAGACATCAAAGAAGTTCGCACCCTCGTGGAGTTGGGCATCCGCTCGAGCGAGAGTGCATTTTCTGGACAATGGAGAAGATTACTATCGAAGCAACTTATTCCATTTTAGGCTTGTCAACGGCACTGACATATTAGGTCTGCCAGACAGTGAACATTTTGTGGCGAAGAAAATCGCGAGAACCATCGGCGCCAGCTTTCCAACCGATATCATTGGCCAAAACCCTTGGTTGAGCAGCACCGGATCCCACAAACATGCTGGCGCTCAAAGAGTAGCCAGTAATTTGCCAGAGTTGCACCTGGTCACCATTGTGTTTGACGCGTACATGGTAGCATCTACTGATGGGCAACATGTCGTATCGCCTTGGAATCACACCGAATCCCCGGATTGGACTACAAAGGGCGACTGGTCGGTCAGTCCTTCACATCCCAAATTGAACGATTCTCGCAAATCAAGCAGGAAAACATTTGCTATAGTTGGTGCCAATGACCACTTGCAAACCTACATTATGGTGCTTGACCAAGCGAATATAGGTCTGAACGTTTTTTCTAGGGCTGGTCTAACCAAATTGTCTGATTTCTCTTTTGAATGTTTCATGGACATTATCGCAAGCGGGGAGCCCCATTGGGCCTACATACGATTGATATAGGGGTGAATAAGGGTACGACGGCGCCTTCAGAGATTGTAATGCTCGCTCAGGTTACAAAGGGACGGTAGCACAAACATATCTGAAACATAATAGAAGCACTATTTCAGAATGGATTGTATTCATGCATGCAGATATGTCAGACTAGCCCGTGTGCACTCGTGCTGATGTTGCGCATTTTGTATAAGTATTTTAATGCAAGCAATATGGAGCAGGCGTTTACCTCATTGTCCTGTGCAAAACCCGTTGCCTATCGCAGTGTTGTACGAGTATAGGATCCTTGCATTCTTCGACAGCATCCTCGAGCAGATCACCACGATTATTGAGTCGGTGCCCTTTCCTAGCTTTGGGCTGAACTTTTTCAATCCTGAGCAAAATAAATCAGTAGTCATCGTTAGAGATTTGACCAGGACCCTGCTGCAATCTAGGTCTCAACAAGGCTCCTCGAGCGAATCCGTGGCCGATAGAAGGAATTTATGATATTCCATTGCCGGGATCGACTGCCTTATATTTTACAGCAAGCTACATAGATATCCTAACTTGACAATAGTTACAATGTTATCGAAATATGGAACCCAATAATTAGTTATAGATTTCAACCTATCCATGTAGCGGATCAGTGCGGGCTGCACGCTCTATAATCAACATTATCCAACAGGCTGTGACGGCGATTAATTGGAGAATTATGATCCCCTGAAACGCCTGCATGCCCACAACATCGGCAACGAGGCCAATTAGAGCAGGAAGCAAAGCGCCGCCTACTTGCCCCATGGAACAAACCGTCGAGACAGCCACGACGTGATACTCAGTAGGCAGTCTCAACACTAAGTACACGATGGCAGACGGAAATAATGGGCCGCAGGCAATGCCCAACAGAACCATCAGAAGCGTTGAAACGATGGCTCCCCGGGCTGCTATGAACAGTAGAACGAGACAAAGCGCTAATGCATGATATATAGTGACAGTACGTTTCAGCCCGTAGCGGTCAGCCAGAGCGCCTAACACTAGGCGCCCAATGGACATACCTCCCCAAAATCCGGAGGAGGAGAGGCTTGCTAGGAAACGTGAAGCGTGCCGTTGTCTCCCCATGAAGACAACGACCCAGCCCGATATGGCTGATTCAAAGCCCACGTAAGCCAGTAAGTAGATGGCGCAACCCCAGACCACCCGATATTTCAAGGCTCCAAGGACCGTAGCGCTGCCCGCGTTGTGCGCTAAGGACTGTCGATATGCTTCGGCACGCTCGACCCAGAATGCATAGCTTAAGCATAAAAGCTCAGTGAGAGATGCCACAGCCTAGATGGTGTGATTAGCCAAAGTGTATGCCAGGAGAGTTATTGTTGATAAACTGACTAGCACCGAGTACCATTGATACCACTTGCCCTGCTCCATCGATAGCAATGCTCCAACCAGGGCCGGGCCAGCCGCTGCACCTGTTGAGAACGCGCCATGGAGCAAGCCAGAGATGGTGCTGGCTTTTTCAAGCGCCCCAGCCCACGAGGACCATGAACCGTCTAGTGTCCCAGTTCCGAACGCTCCAATAGCAATAAGGATCAAGAGAATCGAATAGGGGGGATGAAGAGAAGCGCCAGAGACAGAAATAAGATGCGCGGCAGGGCCAATGATTGCAACGCCTCGCTGCCCAAACTTGGAATGAATAAAATCGTTGAGTTGGGCCCCGAGCACATAGCCTCCAACCACAAAGAGAAAAATGTAGGAGGCTTGACGGTCGCTGAGGCTGTAATACTGTTCAAAAGACGGAAGCAAAGCACCAATGCTTGAAGTGAAAAGACCCAAAACGATGAATGAAAAAGCAGCTGATGCAACTTTGAGACGGATGGGGGAGGATTCCGGTGCTCGATCATCTGAAGGTGATAAGGAGTCGGACGCGTGCAAGTTGCGGTGTAAATTGCTTTGTTGGTGCAAGGGCGTTGTCTCATCCGGTACGTCCATGACTGCAATGGCGCTCCAGGAAGTATTCGATTATTGCTTTGTCGTCTCCGGAATAACTGACCACGAACACCCCGACTATTGCCTTGCTGCGCAACTGTTTGTTATCTCCGTCACAATATCGGGAGCTGAGCTTCGAAATGGTCCTCGCCGTGGCTGAGGACTATGGCGCCTTTCCGAGAGTCTAGCCCACAGCGGCCTCACTCAAGACCAAGTCCAGTATGATAGGACCTCTCACTTCTCTTTGCAAGGAACGCCTTTACCTTGCTACTGAATGTACGAATAAAAAACTGCTTCCTGTTTCCCCGCCAAGCGCTTGCAGGGACTTGCCGAATCCCGAATGTCTCGGAAAAAGACTAAACCCGCATGCAGGCGAGCGTTGATCGGCGGATACGAGATGTGCTGATTGAAACGGTCACCAATCCTTGGTTAGGATCCGATCATGGTAGAAATGTTGGTCGCTAGGCTTAACATTCAAAACTCTGCGATCTCTCGGTGCCAGGTGGAGGTCCAAGGATGGAATTGAAAGCCGCTGGTGACGGGACATTTTCCGAGAGAGAAAAAAATAAGAAAAAATCATCTTCCCAATGAGACAGGCGATGCGCAGTGGAAAAATCAAATACGAGATATTTGTACAGGCAAGGAAGATAGTAAAAGCCCGAAACAGCACAGAATTGCTGTGGGACATCTCAATTCCGCGTAATATTCGAGGCTGTGTGGACAACTTTTGTTTACCTAGACATCCGAGATCCGGTAAGACATTCGCTTTCAACGCTGGCCGCGTCAATTGAACCACGATCTCCATTACGTCGCCCTGAAAACGTAATAGAATCCAGATTTATAATGTTGTTATCAGATCTACACATTCGATAAGTCATTTACAATTTCGTCGCATGATGCCCATGGAAAAGCTCTTGCACAAGACATGTCTTGGCATTGTGTTGATATGTGTGCTACGTTTGGCAACAATTTCCTCTTCAGCTGGCTTTGACCGGGATACCACGTGGGAATTGGTTCCGATGAACTGGTCATGTCACGTCTCATCCGGCTCCTTCCGAGAAGGAAACGAAGCCAGTCACTACCATCGCTACGGTTGTGCGTGAATAGATCAGTTGATCCATATTCACCTCTTCACGATATTATCCGACGCCCCGCACTTCTAAACGAATTCCGGGTCCAGGGGTTCATAGGGCCTTGTCTTTATCTATTCGTTCTCAGCCACTCTCTGGTTTGATAAGCTCCCATCAGAGGCATTATTAGCTTAGCTTAGTCGTTATCTGCCACCACCAACCCGGGAACCGAGCTACTGCAAATAGCGCGCTCCTCTTAATTTCATTATCTCCTTATCATGACCATGAACAACCTGGTCTGCGTTTTTAAGTATGCACTACGCGAGCTTTACAAAGGCGCCTCTTGGTGGATCTCGGCTCTACGTCATGTCAAAAACGCCTTTGGGGTCGCTAAGCAGGACATGTCAAGCCTACTGTTGTTGATCCCTCCCTGAAAACACTTGGGGTCGCAATCGCGCAGTTACAGCTGATCTAAGCTGATGGTGCGCACCAAGGCTTACGAAGTCGGCTGTGTAAAGTACGCAAGCCTCTCAATCAACAATGAATCCTTCCTTCACAGTCGGACTAGAGCAGTGTTGTAGCTTATCCATTGGCGTCGAGCGGTCCCCACTCCACTCCCTAGGCAGGACTTCCCCAACTCCCCAAGTAATTAGGACAAGGGGTCAGAACAGAAGCTATAACCCCGAGCGGAGTTGATGATCCACCCCGGTTGGTTGATAAGAGCGATCCATACTCAGGATGCTGACGGCCTGTACACCGCAACTGGCCGGCTTGCCAAGCCATTTTTAGTGAGTCCCAAGGCCTGGGTATGGGGTTCCCGGATGCGGATAATTGGGTCGCTAGGACTTGATCGAGGATTAGGGTGAGATAACCATTGTTGTTACTTGATGATAATCACCCCTCCCCGCCATGTATAAATTGAGCGCTCGCGCAACCTCCGAAATGCTGCTATACCCGGGCCAAGGGGCAACCAGGACGCGGCATCAATTCCTTTAAGAGTCTCGCGGGACCTTTTAACCCAAAGGTGACCATATAGACACCAGCCTTGCCGATAATCAGAGTCTGGCAATGAAGGTGACCTTGCTTCTGGGCCTGGCAGCCTCGGCTGCTGCCCAGCTTGTCAACACCGGCGCGTCGGTCAAGATCAACGACATCTACTACTTTGTCTCGCCCTTCTCGCAAGGCAAAGCCCATGACGGCTCGCTGAACTTTGAATCCCTCCCTCGGGCATTCGGCTTCACTCCCGTGACTGTCGTTGCCGATGAGGTTGAGAAGGCTGCTTTGGAAGGCTTCTTCGGCAACTGGACGACTCAGGACGACGTCTGGCAGCCTGCCTTTCTTTCGGCTGTCTTCCTGGCAAACCACAAGAGCAGCTGTCTCACCAAGCTCTCCCTCCACGAGGATGTCAAGTCATCTCTGATCCTTCCCTTGACGACAAAGTCTATTCCCTCCGGCCCGTACTTCCTTGACACAACAAGCGGCGAGCTGTACCAGGCTTACCGCCTCTACCGAGACGTGGTGGGCGCCTTTACTTCTGGTCTTCTCCAAACTCCTGAGGACCAGTTCCAACCACTGTCGGCCCAGGTTCCGGCATCTGATGCGCCCACCATTGGCGTGCCATCCCGCCTCTATTACACCCCTTCGGCCGAGAAACCTCTTGCCGGCGTCCGCGTGGGTGTCAAGGAGATTTACAGTCTCGCAGGCCTCCGCAAGTCTAACGGCAACCGTGCTTGGTGGCGTCTTTATCCGCCTGCCAAGACCACGGCTCCCGCCATCCAGAATTTGATTGATGCTGGTGCCATCGTCGTGGGCTACCAGAAGACGTCTCAATTCGCCAACGGAGAGAGTCCTACTGCGGACTGGGTGGACTATCACTCCCCCTTCAACCCCCGTGGGGATGGCTATAACAATCCATCCTCATCATCCTCGGGTGCAGGAGCTTCCGTTGCCGCATATGAGTGGCTTGATATTGCCGTTGGCTCCGACACAGGTGGCTCAATCCGTGGCCCCGCCGGATCCCAGGGACTTTTCGGCAACAGACCTTCCACCGGCCTCGTCACTCTTGATGGTGTGATGCCTCTCAGCCCCACTTTGGACACGCCTGGTTTCCTGGTTCGCGATCCTAAGATTTGGGATGCTGCAAACAAGGCCATGTACGGAGCCAACTACACCTCCTACGCCGCGTCGAAGGTCAAGTACCCCACCAAGGTGTACGCCTACGGCCTCAGCGGTAACGGCGAAGCTCGTCGCATGTTGAGCTCCTTCGCCGAGAAGCTGGCTTCGTACGTCGGATCCGATGGTGTCCAGAACTTCGACCTCGACGCCGTTTGGAGAGCTACCACGCCCAAAGAAGTCAGTGGTGTTGGCCTCCAACCCCTGCTCAATGCGACATACGCCACTCTAATTACGAAAGAGCAAATAAAACTTGTGCGTGAGCCATTCTACGCTGACTACGCCGCTGCTTACGACGGCCGCCGACCCTTCGTGAACCCGGTTCCCCTGGCGCGTTGGGGTTGGGGAGATTCTGTGCCAGACAGCTGGCACGAGGATGCTGTAAAGAATAAGACCATTTTCATGGAATGGTTCAACAAAGAAGTGCTCCCTGTGTCAGAAGACAAAGATCAGTGCTCAGATGCCATCCTGCTCTACCCAGGCAGTACCGGCTCGCCGTCTCCTCGCAACCGGTACGGGTCTGCTCCCGGCACTCCCCTCGGCTTTAGCAGTGGTCGCATCAGCGTCTTCTCTGAAGCCCCTGACAACGTCTTTCCTCTTGGTGATGTTGCGTCGCTCAGCTCTATCACTGGTCAACAAGAGCTGCTCCCGGTGGCGGTTAATGTCATGGTTGCCAAGGGATGCGATGGCCTTCTGCCACGACTGGCACAGGATTTGGTCAAGGAAGGCATCTTGAAGGTACCCAAGGCGGGGCGTACTACAGAGGGTGGGGAGATCTTTCTGAAACGAGACATTGAAAGCTTATGGTAATATAATATGAATGATGATATGAATAGCTAGACTAATATCATAATGAACATATATGTAAATACATCCTTCAAAGTCTCCGTCCTACAAGTTTTGCCACGTCTGAAGAAAGGGAATAATGCTTTTGGTTGTACGGATGACCGTAACAAGGCTCATCAATGGCCGGGGGCTCTTTTATTAACATCAACATGCGGGTCGGCGGCGGAATAAAAGTATTTACTATCAGATGGACATCACAGCTCTGTCCGCGAATTAATCGAATAGACAACTCGAACAGGGTCTATGTTCTTTGTAGCCACGTTTCGTGACATCATCCAGACTAGATCCTTGCTTTCAGAGGCGACTCAAACTGCCACGAGACAGAAGAAAGCCTATAGCACAAACATATGTAGTTATAAGCATAAAATTCATTTATAGATCTACCAACATATGACCAAAAGACTTTTTCCAAAAAGAACACGAGAGGTTATAGTAGGGTCTCAACTGAAGACACGAAAACAGTAGGTAGGAGATTGCAACCCTAGTTGTATCATAAATTAAACTAGCTACAGAAATAATGGTCAGAACAGGATAAATCCAGTTGTCAAACGCTTTCAATGCCCCTTGTTGCTGTGCATACATTATCGCTGGACAAGTTATTAATCGCTTTCTTGACGGGATTTGCCGTCTTGTCCATAGGCTTTCTAGGTTGCGGAAATAGCCGACTTGATGCGTCCCTAAAAATTCAGAGGGAATTGACGTCATAGCGTAAAAATAATACGAATGGTTTGGTGCCGTTGTGGAAAGATCTCGACAAAGATTGGCGGGAATAACGGCATTCTGGCGGGAGTTCCACCTTTAGCGTCCGGGGCCGGAAACCCGGCAGTCGCAACGGCTATGTAAGAAAGCTGGAGGGTCCTCGATGCGGTCATCACATGGAGGACGGGAAGCGTAGATTAGGAAATTTCTTGAACTCTTTTCCGCATTGCTGCATCTACCAGAGCACAGCCCTTGATGCTTCACCATGGCATCCATACGCAATGACGATCGCTCATCACATCACAGCGAGACTTTGGACAGCGAAGAGTCGGACACGGAAACAGTAGCAAGCGGATCAGACAGCAGCACGATCGATGAAAAGGACGAGGACCATGACGGCCATCGGCCGGCGTTGCGCGAAATGCGCTCCAACTGCTCACGAGCCAGTGCCTCGAACCGCCGCCGCCGGGCCGCATCCGCGGCTACAGGAACCAGCATCGGCCCTCCGATCGTGACGCGACGGGACACGGTTTTATCTCGCATCCGATCGCGACCCATTCCTCAGTTCACGCACCCCCTCGCACACGTCCCAACTACGCAGGACCAGTTGGTCGACTTTGATGGGCCTGATGACCCGTATCGACCGATCAATTGGCCGACGCACAAGAAGGTGTCCACGACGGCCCTGTACGGACTCGTGACCATGACCGCCACATGGGCTTCATCCTCGTACTCGCCGGGCACGAGACAGATAGCAGAGCAGTTCAATGTCGGAACACAAGTCGCAACTCTTGGAACGACCCTGTTTCTTTTCGGGTTCGGCCTGGGCCCTCTGCTTTGGGCGCCGCTCAGCGAGGTCTATGGTCGCCGATTGGCCGTCTTCGTGCCCATGTTTATTGCGACTTGCTTCAGCTTCGGCAGTGCAACCTCAAAAGACTTCCAAACCCTCATGTTGACGCGGTTCTTTGGCGCTTTCTTCGCTTCCGCTCCGGTGACTAATACAGGAGGTGTCCTGGGCGACCTTTTCTCTCCTGCAGAGAGGGGCATCGCCATGGCCGGATATGCTATGGCAGTTGTTGGCGGACCAGTCTTGGGTAAGAAAGTCCCCATTTCGAAGCCTAGGCAGCACTAACAAGAGTAACAGGTCCTATTACATCCGCCGCCGTGGTCATGCAACCATCTCTCGGGTGGCGCTGGACAATGTACTTGACCGGCATTCTGCAGGGCTTCATCCTCGTTATCGCTATCATCTTCATCGACGAAAGCTATCCTCCGAAGCTTCTCGTTTATAAAGCCCGTCGCCTCCGACACGAAACTGGGAATTGGGCCTTGCACGCCAAGTTCGAGGAGTGGGACGTAAACATCAAAGAACTTGCCCACAAGTTCTTGCTTAGGCCAATCCAACTCCTCCTCACTCCTATCTGCTTCTTGATAGCCTTGTATGCCAGTTTCTGTTACGGCATTTTATACATGCAGCTTGGCGCTATCCCCATCATCTTTGGTGAAATCCGCGGCTGGAACCTCCTGGTCTCCGCACTTCCCTTCATCTGCATCCTAATCGGTGCGATACTGGGATGCGGCGCAAATGTATACAACCAGCTTCTGTATAACAAGGCATACCACGCAGCCGGTAACCGAGCCGTCCCTGAGAAACGACTACCGCCGATGATGATTGGATCCTTCTTATTTTGTGGCGGGCAATTCATCATTGGCTGGACTGGTGACACAAGCGTACACTGGATCGTTCCGTGTATCGGTTTGGTCATGCTGGGCACCGGGTTCTTCACAATATTCCAGGCCGCTCTAAATTATCTGGTCGATACGTTCCAAACGTATGCCGCGTCCGCTGTTGCTGCAAACACTTTCCTCAGATCTTGTTTTGCCGGTGCTTTCCCTCTGGTTGTAGGGCCTTTATATCATAATCTTGGTGTTGGGCCAGGATCGAGCATCACCGCAGGTTTTGCGGCTCTTCTCATCCCGGTACCGTTTGCATTTTATGTTTTTGGAAAGCGTATCCGAGCCAGGTCGAAGTGGTCCAAAGCTTCAGTATTCGATTGAGCATAACTTAGAGGATAGGAGACTGAAAAGTGAAGAAATAAAAATAAAAAAAATACAATGAACTGGCCTTTTGACGTCCTGTGACACCGTTCAGCTTTACGTAGCTTGATATATGACATGAACGGCCTGCTTACGAAAGATATTCTCGAAGGGACATATGCCAAGAAGCAAAGAACAAAACAGAGAGAGCAGATCCAACCATTGACTCACTTTGAGCAGGCTCTTAGTGGAGTGTGCACCTTGTCGTTAACCGTTTCTGAAGGTTTTGCCCATGCCTGACACCTGAATCTCGTTCATAGCCCTCCTCGCCTGTGCCGCTAGTCCGAATGCTTCTTCGACTGGTTTGCCTCGCCAGGCCGCGCCAAGAACCATGCGCGTTATAGCAACAGGCGCGAAGTGTGGGCCGTCAATAACCTCGGCAATCGACAGAGTGCTGTTAGCAATCTCGCCGCCGAAAAAGGCGAAGCGCGCCAAAGCTGCCAGTCCTGTGAATGAGAAGGCGACCTTGCCGATGAACGGGACCACCATGAGGACCAAGCTTACGATGAGCAGTATGAGCTCTTTCTTCTTCCGTTCCTCGATCTTGGAACCAAACTCCTTGATCTGTGCCATGTTTCCACAACCGGCGACAGCATCGCCACAGGACTGCCAGCGCAATGGCAGCATAGTAAACGTTGCTGTCGGGCGAGTAGACGCCTAAGCCGATGGACGTCGTGGCTGCTAAGAATTTGACCCTGCGTCGCTCGATTTCGGGGAGCGCCTTCTTCCAGATCTCCCTGGAGTCTTGGACATTTATATCATCGGCCTTACGCGTGGAATCGCCTCGAAGCCACTGCTCCTCCACTGCACACTCTCCAGATGATTCTTCACATGGACGCCATATGTCAAAATTCTCCTATTTGACCCAGTCCGGCATCATTCCCAGATTATTCAATCACCATTGATCGTGCACCGAGATCAGTGTTCCGTGACAATGGAGTTCAACGATGTGAGTGGAGGGCCATTACGGTTTGTTTGGCGTCGTTGGTTCTGGCAGCAATGAGGCTGGTTTATTTACGACAAATTTTAGCAAACAACAGACAAGTTAATAGGTCAATTTCGGTCGATATTACTAGACTGCAGTGCCCGTTCATAGCAAATAGGGGTTCGAAGAATCCGCAGAATCCGGTTGCATTGCCATCCCGAGGGCCGTTGGTGAAGATTGTCTCAATATCTGATTATCCTGCTCCTTTTGATCAAAAAGTGAACCTGGTTGAGTCAAGGGTCTAGGCCGCACCAAGCCGCACTGCGGATGCAGGCGGCCCCAGCTGGAGTTGGCTCTCACATCTTGTTGTCCCAAAAGAAGCTAAGCAGAACCCTTGGTGGACTGGCTCGTGAGCACGTGTAGCCTCCGTGGTCTCCTGTTGCTGAGGAAGCGTCGCAGGATATCTTCCAGATAAATGAGCAGCTCAGTGCTGCTCCGGTCATCGTCCAGCCACGGCATCGTTCCGTGATGGGGCCGACCAGCCCACTTCTGCCCGGCGCCGCCTCACGTCGTTGAGATAGAAGTCCTTGTCTCCACTAGTCTCAGCCCCCCTATTAAGAAAAAAATCCGCAAGAACGGGTACCCTGTCTTTCGTTTTCTTGCCATCTTCACCATCGTCTTACATCCTATGCGAGCTCGCAGTGGCGCGGCCAGCCATGCGACCTCAACGTGCCCGCGTTTGCATCGCGACCAACCAACAGTGGGCGTATGCCAAGATTATGGATATGCCTGAGGTGGAAGTCGAATACCAGATTCAGGAAGGGAGTTCCTCATCAGGCACGAAAGGTTTCATATCTGGGAAGAGACGGGAAATGTCGTTATTCATGACATGACGGGCGTGAATGGCCCCGCGTAAGGAGGCCACCATGTGCGGGCTCCAATCTTCGGCGACAATTTCCATGATGTGTGGGTTACGAGACAGCCAGACAGCCATGGCAGTGCTTCGATAGACACCTGGCACTAGGCAGTGAAGTTCGTAGGGTACGCTGTACCGTGGCCTTTGGAGGCGGGCGTAACGATTGACATTGCCTTCGTATGCTGCTACGAGAATAAGCAGGTCCTCGTTCACGTTCATGGTGGACAGGTTTACAGGCAGTGGCGTAATAAGCAGGTCGACTTCCTGGTCCGTTAACGTAGGCGTCTCGAGATCGACACTCTGCAATGCGATTCTCCAGTCCTCGATGATATTAAAGTGATGCCAGGAACGAAAGAAAGAGCCGTTTCTCTGGTGCTTCTCGAGAGAAGCGCGCACAGCCATTTGAGCATTAAGCATTGCGCTGGGCGGAGTTGCAGCTGCTCGATGGTGAGATCATAGTCGTTCATCACAGCATAGCACATCGGCGCAGCCATTATACTCTCGTATATTTGCCGGGATTTCCTCATGCCGCGCACTAGCCTCATGAGCCTCTTCAGCGATACTTGAATCTGGAAGCAAATCGAGTTCATGATAGAGTCGTGCATATCCGGCTACGGCGCATGCACGACCAACCTGATAGTGCGTTGTAGAGAATTCGAGAGCAACCCGACGGTACGTGTCATTGTTGGCAACATCCGAATGCCAGATGCAGTATGGCTAGGTGGCAGCTAATCATCTGCTCATGATCTGGGACTTCGTTGCTCATGCTGAGCCGGGCATTGCGCGCTCTTGCAGAAATCTCCTGTCTTTCATGAAGACACAGCTCCGCCAACTCGGTCGAATGGGCAAGGGAAATGTAGTGGCGAACACCGCTGACCAGGCACAACCGCACAACGTGATTACCCAGCTGACACGAAAACGGGGCAAGACCTTTTAATACGGCCTCGCACTCAGGCCTCACTGTATTCACTCTGGCTGAGGCAAGAAGCAACGTCTCATCTGGTCGCCGCCATGGTTGAATGTTAGTGGTTGCTTGCAATGTCAAGGCAGAGAAGAGTCAGCAAGATGTTGTGTTAGTTCGGTTTTGGCCGGGGGCGGCTTCGTTCAGTCTAGGAGGAAGATTTCCTTACTATGGCAGTGACTCCAAGAAAGACTCCAGTCATCAATTTCAGTGTTGAAGCGGTTTGATGTGACAGATCTGTGAGAGTAAAATATTAAGTAGAAAACCACAAAGTTATCCCGCCACCTTGCCATATTTAGAAACTGCCAGGGTCTCAACAAACAGGCTAATGCTTGCTCTACGTTAATATTCGACTCAGCCTCCTTAGCCTGCCTAGTGGCCCGCCCTTCGACAGCCATTCTTTTATACCATTGAGTGCTCGGACCTTGAAAACCACGGTCTGGTCAGCTTCGAGTTGCGGATCAAAGCCAATGCTAACAATTCTCCCTCAGTAATGATTGATCTACAACGTCTGCCAACAATCCGCGCCTCATGAAAAGAATTTTGCATGAGTTGGCTACTTCCCTCCATCATAAGCGAGTGCATATAGTTCGATGATTAATTCAGCGATGCCAGCTGAAGATTTTCATAGCGCATGGCTCGAACTATGCCGTCTGCATTTTACTGTAAATAGCCTAGGTTTCTAAGACCTTTAGTTGTGTATAATTGCTAGGGAGTATAAATAGCTTCGAGACCATGCATGGGTATCTAGACATCCTGTAGTTTTTAATTCCATCTAGTCTGGGACTGACGGATACCGTATCATGTTGAGTTCAATCTTTTCGAACGCATCTATGTAGGGCGAACACCTACACATCCTGAATACTGCTGTTCTGGAGGATTTTAAGAAGGCAAATGGTCTATTTTGAATATAAGTCTGATGTCTATTTCTTGCAACAACACTATTGCAACGGCTCAACAAATGCCTTTCGTTTCATGTAAGTAGACAAGTCCCCAAAACAAAGATTCTCCTCCGGTAGGACTACTTTATGCGCACGCAGGACATGCGCAGTGAAAAAAGTGTTTGGAGATGAGATGAATGTAATATGCTTGATGCCTATCATCAGAATGAGGCATTGGCCAGTCCTGATCTAGTATCCGGTGAAGTGACCCCTAACCACATCTACTTCATCCACAGCCTCATATGAAGCATTAGTGGCCGGGTTCTGGCCTTGGAGCACGGGAAGCGGGGTGTCGTCCAAAAATTGTTGAACTTTCTGCGCAGACTGAAGAAACTTGGCTCGGGCATCGGCCTCGTTCGACGCGCACCGCAGCTGGCCATCTTTCTTCTTCCACCGACCATCGACAAGGACATGCTTTACGTTCCCGACGTGCGAGTGTAAAATGATGGCGGCTATGGGGTCTTTCGAGCCTAGGAGCCCAGGAGCCGAACCATCAAAGACGGCGATATCAGCCTTTGCGCCGACCTGAATCACTCCCAGATCTGGCCGTCGAAGAGCCTGTCCACCAGAACGCGTCGCTAGCAAGAAAGCCTGGTTGGTCGACATGGGATTATTGGTCGGTACTTTGAAATCGTTGAGCGTTCTGGAGAGTATGAGATTGCGAACAGACTGTAACCAGATTCTTGCTTGCGAGACCAAGTCGCCACTCATGCTGTAATGCGTCCCCACACTCAGAGACGCCTGGTCATGGGCCAAAGCAGCTTGGAAAGAATTCTGACCGTGGTGCATCTCGAACTCCGGTGCCATAGAGATGTAGTGGTTGGCTGTTCGAAGGTGTGCTGCGTCAGTGGGAGTGGTCCCAGTACCGTGGACAAAGATGATGGGGAATGTTTCGTTGAGAATTCCTAGTTCTGCGAGCCTGGTCGGGCTATTGTCTGTACCCATGGCGCCTCCGACGGAATGCGTCTCAAGAAGCGAAATATTGGACTCTCTGGAAACCCGCGGTTAGCTCTAGCCATTTTGAGGTGTCCTCTATATAGGGTTGTCACTCACCTCGCAAGATCGATGATTGTCTGGACATCTTCTTCACTACCAGTATCGAAAGTCTCGTATCCAAGACCCATTGACACTCTGGTTCTGGCCAGTCGCTCACTTCCACCGATGCTTCGGAAATGATCTATTTGGCTCTCGAAATCGAATCCTTCCCGCCCACGACTAATGGGGTAGACAAAGAAGTTGCGGATTCCGCTATCGACGGCAGCTTGGATGGAGGCGTCAACAATCTGTCGCGAAAAACCGCCAGTTGCATTATCCACAATCGTAGTGACACCGGCATCCAGGGCTTCACACAGCCCCTGCAACTCTGAGTAATACATAATCTCTGGATCCCAGATCTGAGAAACTGCACTGGTCCAGTGAATGATATACATGATAAGCGAAGTACTCGCACCAACAGTTCTCAGAGCAGTTTGCCAGACGTGTCGATGTGTGTCGACAAAGCCGGGGCTAATGATATCGTTGGTAGCATCTATCCGCTCGGTCCCGGAAGGAATTCTCAAGTTGCTACCACCAGGTCCTGAGATCGCAGCAATTCTATCGTCCGTGATGAGAAGGGAGGCATCGCGCAAGGCGATAGGTGTCTGAGTCTCTTCGTCGAAAGTAATGATTGTAGCATGCTCAAACAATGTTGATCCAGCGAGCACACCGGTTCCTAGAAGGACCGGCGCTAAGAAACGAAGCCTCATGTTGACGGCTGTTGAGGACAAATGTACTTATAATTGTCTTTGTTGCAAAGGTTGCATTGCTTCACACTCCAACATTGTTCTATATCCTCTTTATATCCAATTGGAATCCCCCACTACATGAAGAGACGACAAATTCATCCCACTTGGTCAAGAACTCCGCTCCGTCCGGAAATACGTTACGCGTCAGTCTGACACGTACTTAGGAAGTTTGGAACTTTGATGCAGGTTCCGTGCTTCAGGCCAGGACCTCAAGGTCTTGCATGCCAAGTCAGAGTTCCATTTACCACCAGAGCTTGACCATTAGCTCTAGCTCTAAGAGGTTAAGCCTCAGCGGGATGTTGCAGTCGGATTTCGCGTTGTAAATCTGTGCGTAGATCCGATGCCGAAAGGCCTAGAAAAGCTAAGCGCAGTATGAATGCGGAGACTTTCAGATTTATCTTTTGTAAATCTGGCTGTGTCTACTACTGTGTAAGTAGCGGGCACTCAGGTCACCTCCAGCATACCCACTTACCTCGATTTCCTGGTTTCTCATAAACTCCACTAATTCAATCCATTGAGACAAAGCAATATCGCTATACCAAGAGTTGTGAATCCAAGTCCCCTCCGTTTCCCACAGTTGAATAGATCAAAACTCCCGAACCAATTTACATTTTGCAGTAATATCCTAGCCCCAGCACTAGACTTTCATGTGCTATTTGAAAGCCGAATTGGTGCTGTGACTTTCCAAAATCGGGGTTGCCTCGAAACCCCCGTCGCCAAGGATGCAAGGATACAAGCTTGAGTCCTGTCCTAATTAATTGGCAGGCACGGGCCAGCCGTCAAAGGGCAATATTTCAGGTTGCTCCGTAGATTTTGATTGACCATTACCCACTTATTGTGAGTTAGGCCTGTCGTATCAATACGACGGGTGCTACCCCGAACAAAGTGAGGAATCGCTCTAAACACATCCGCACCGTAATGCCCCTGTCATCCGAACACCGGCCCTATCTCCGCGTGTAAAGCTCAGATTGAGTCCCCAGATGGCTATAAACAGCTCATGCAGCGGCAAGTAATTGCACAGTGTCTCTTCGTGTGTCGTGAGTTGCTGGACAACTGGCACCGGCACCCCGTTCCAGCAAGCAAGTAGGGTGAGTCAGTCATGGAGAGCAGGATGCTGTCGACCTGAATTCCTCTAGCACTATCGGACCTCTCCGACATCCATCACTTCATATCGTAGCATAACCTCTACTCCGCTCAGTATTTCCGGGGGCGGCTGCCAAGTCTCGGCTCAAGGCCCCTTTGACCAGCGCTCATTCACACCTTGTAGAAGCTGATTTCTGCTTTTGCACTGGGATTTTGAGGACCACTGGCCATCATTCAAGCCAAACAACCTGAGGCCTGAGGCTTAGATTGCACACTAGCATAGGTGGCAGTGTTTTGGCGAAATCTATTTGGAAACAAGAGACGGCCAAGGACTTTGAGCTCATAGCTCCAAACAACCTAGTCGGGCGCTCCCTAGTGCCTCAGCCCAGACTCCAGATCGGCCTGTCAACGCAGACTTGATATAAGTATAGCCTAACTTTAACGTCTTATCATCATTGGATAGAAATCAAGCATCTTGAAATCGTCCAGCCAAAGATCATCATGGAGCAACTGTAAAGGAATTGGTGATGGTAGAAGACAAGAACATTCACGCTATAGCACCATATGGGCACTCACGAACGCTTGTCCACCATGCCAGGATGGAGGCACACACACACCAATTTACGAGCCTCAACGGTCGATCTTTTGATATTTTAATCTCAATCGTTCAATCGGGCGCAGATCTTGCCGGCAATTTGGATAAAGATCATTTTATCACCCAGCACGAATTTTCTCCGATTGAATACCTCAGAATATTCAACAAGGCGACGAATTTGGTATGTAGCAGGGCTGGTGACTAGGTTTATTAGGTGCCTTGATCAGATTGCTGCTGAAGTAATAACCTGAATGAGGCGGCTATGGGCCGGACTACAAATCCTGCTCAAAAAGCTGGGAACCTGTTCGATTGTTTGTAATCTAGCCACAAATTTCCCCGTACCATAGCGTCGATCACGCAAATTCTCTGCTTATAATGATCTTGCGGAACGCTGAGTCACACGGCGTCCATTCAAGGTGCATCCCATAGGCTAACAGGGCTTGTCAGAGTGACAAGAGCCAAAGTCACGTATGTAAAGCTTTCATGCGCACCTTTTGTTCTCTCTCTTTCTTCTCACAGACTTTAGCAGACAAAATAGTTACTTATCTCCTTACGATGGCTGACGCGGACGAGCTCGCAGGCCTCGGGCATTTGGAGCCTGACATCTTTGAAGGCAACACCACTGCCAGCATGTTCCAAGGCCTGGGGTTGCGGTCATATCGACAGCGCCAAAGAGTTCAGGAGATTCTTGAGAGGGGGGGGTTAGAAGAGCCTGCCATGATCGATGCAATTGCAGAGGCGAGCAACTGGTTCAGCGGGGATACGGCAGTGATCGACATCTACCTTTCAGGGGAGACCAATGTGGATGCCACGGTTGCCCACCTGGCCCAGCCTATCGACGAGTCTTATTCGTCGGCCGATCACGGTCGGATGTACTACTTGGCAGAAAGGACAGCGCGAACACAACGCAAGTACTGGACACCCGAAGAAGCGCTTTTTCAATGGGGACCCGAGGAAGAGTTTCCGGAGCCAGGTACTACTGGTGGAGACGATCGGCCATCCACTGAAACTCAGCTCTGGGGGCTTTGGTACGGTGTCCTCCACGCTGCCAAGCGCATCCCGTGGCACCAATCGCCACAGCAAGATAGGCTCGTCGCCCTTGTTCAGGCCTTCAAAGCGCGCCCAGATCCTCCCGCTCCTTCGCCCATGACGGTCCCTCTGAAGAAGGAATGGATCTGGGGGCCGGGTTCCTTATGGAGCAGCCTGGTGTTGCTGGGGCCCAGCGCACGCGAGGTGTGGAACGATGAGTGTGGGTGCGGCTCCGGGTGGTCAGAGGCAGAGCAGCACGCTTGGGCCAACGTGAACGCATTCGTGGCCAGATTGACGGTGAGCGGAACAGCCGACTTCATGAATTACGGGTTCTGGGCGCTGGAGAGTCTCGAGGTGAGGATCAGGGGGCAGATGCACAACCCAGCGCCGATCCCGGTCATCCTAGGGGTCGTGGTCACGGTGGCAGCTGTGTGGGTGGAAATCGCCGGGCAGCACATGTACGAGCGACGGATAAAGAAGGAGGTCAGCCAGGGCGAGGACCCTCGAGGCGGCGGCGAGGTCGATCTCTCGCTGCGAGGAGGGCAGCTGCCGTGGCGGCGCGAGGATGGAGCCAGCGCCGCACGCTGGAGGTTCTGGCGGAGACGGCTCGAGGAGGAAGCCAAGAACGAGGCGCTGACGCTAGAAGCACGGCGGCACGGCGAGCGGGCAGCAGAGCTGATACGCTCATTTGAAGGAGTCAGGTCCGATTAGTGCAAGCAGATGTTCGCTGGTAGGATATATGTATATGCTTCGAGGTTCTGCGATATTCCTCTCTCCAAATCCAAAAAGAAAAGAAAAGAAAAGAAAAGATAAGACAAGAGAGAGAAAAAGGAGACGAATTCTGAGCTGGAGGTTCCTAAAAGAAGACTCCACAGCCGTAAAACAAAAACTCCTAGAAAAGAAAAGAAAAGAAAATTATCAGGCCCTCTTGGCTGGGTCCCCAACTCCGATCCTGTGCCCCTTGCGAAATTGGCAGACTAGTTCATGACGATCCCCCTCACCCCGCCCCCTTTCGGAAGTGTTCCGTGGTTGTTGATTGATTCCATTGCAAACTCGCGTTGTTCCGGCGATGCCTTTTCCATTTATCTCGTTAATGCGTGAATTGATGTGTCGTGTGGGTTGCCTCCGGGAGCCCATGATCATGCCGTCCGGGTCACTTTGGTAGCCGGCCGGAGGTTTGGGTTGGAATTAAGCTGCCTTGGGCTTCTCATCCGGAGTGTGTGCTTGGTGATTGACCGCGTCCTCCTGTGATTGCTTCTCCTGCAGCTTCTGCTCCTTTTCCTCTTCCTTCACGATGGGAGAAGAAGCCTCCTTTGCTGCCTGCGTAGCGGTCCAATGCCTCTGGGCGGCCGGGTCCGGGCCGGTGGCTTCGGGGCCACGCGTTTTCAGGTTCTCAATCTGCTGCTTGGTCGCCGTGGACAGGCGCTCGCCCATGGCACGCAGATCTGCGATGATTTGCTTGATGCTGGCCTCATCGTTGGCGTCGGCCGCGCTTACGGTCGGCTTCAGGTTATGTGATGCAGCGGCAGAGGAGGAGTCGGTTTGACTTGAGGCGGCGCGAATTGGTTGTTGGCCCATCGCAGCCATGCGTCCATTTTCTCTGGGACTGTGTCGAGATGACAAAAGAAAAAGAAAAAAAAGAAGAAGAAGAAGAAGGGGAAAAAGAGAATCAGAAGGACGGGTGTTAATTTGCTGCACCGCTTTCCACCTGTGCGAAGGGCAGCAAGCAGTGTTAACTTTTGTGCGGTCTACAGGCGCGGCGTGTGGGAATTCAGATGAGTGGGGGAATGGCTATCATATGCAGATGGGAACTGAAATGTGAGATGCCGCACATGTGCATCGAAAGCGCCGGTGGAGCAGCGGGCGCGCCATTACCGTTTATATATGGACTCGCCTGCAAATTGTCTGTCATCTATCCCTCCTTACGGTATGTCTGTCTCCCAAGGCCAGGTGTGTGTGCGTGCGCGTTACGTAGGAGCATTGGAGCTTGACTCACTAACACGAGAAGGGCCCGACACTAAGACCGGGACGACGCAGCACAGCACCGTTCAGCGGGCGAGATTCCAAATTGGCAACGCGAGCAAGAAAAAGACGTAGCAGCGTAACGGACCGTGCAAAGCCAGACAGTGCGGTGTCAAAGGGGAAGCGCTTACGGCGTTTCTCGTCCTTAGATCGGTCTAGACTCGGAGGACCCTGCAGATGAAACGCTGCGTGTGCCCTACGAGAGCTGGGGGAAAGGGAAGGGGAAGGATCTGGGCCCTGGGCTAGCGGCGCAGCCGTCACTCAGTCGAATCGATGGCATGCGGAAACCGACTCCGATTTTACTTGCATGGTACCGTAGCTTAAGTGGTTAAGTGGTCAGCCTCCTCCCGGCTCGTGTTCACGATGCCAACCTTTGTCGTGTCATCTTGGAGCATTTGCTCCCTACACTGTGCTGTGCTGTGTTGTTCCGCGCTGCGCTCCTCCAGAGCTGAACTATTCGGACGGGTGCGTGCCCTTTCAGGAAATCCAGACCCAGGGGGGGAGGGTGTCCATCAGCCATGTTCACCTGAACCGAGGATACGTCGCCACGGCCGGGTTGTCCAAACTAGTTGAGGCGTGGTCATCTCTCTCATGCAGGCGCAATGTTGCCGTTGTTGTTGTCGTCGTCGCCGCCGCCGCCGCAACCCAGGGTTCGTTCGTGCCAGTAACCCGGTTCAATTTTCCCCCATCCGATGCCAAACGAAGATTCCGCTGTTCTAGGGGCCCCCCAGAAACCCCCTAACCGGAGGGTTTTCCGGCGCAAGACGCATGGATACCTTATGCTGGCTTCGGTAACTCCACTGTTGATCACTGATCAGGCGTCCCCTACTGGAATCGATTCCCAAGCCAGCAAATCCTGGGAACGGCGATGCGATTGCAGGGAGAAAATACTCAACGCACACACACACGCACACACACACACACAAAGGGCATGAGAGAATGGTGACGGAACGGCGGCACTAGCAAAGCCTAGTCAAGTGTTTGAATTTCACTAGAACGGATTGCGATGCGGCGTCCGTCGACACTAGGGAACCTGTCTGTGGCTGGCGGCGTTCAGGCTGGTTACCTCCCGAATTTCTTCGGTACACAGGTTCAGCGAGTCATGGAGCTTCGTTTCGCAAGGGCTGCAACGAGTATTTTTGCACTTTTCTACTCATGGTGGTCTGCTGCAAGAAGCCGGGTGAGAACCCGTCTGGCTGGCCGGCCGGAAGAGGTGAGAAGCTCCGTTTTTGCGTCTGCGCCCTGTCGATCTCGTCGCAAAGAAACCCGATTTCTCGTTACGTTCCTGTCCCTGTTACTGCCTGCATGATGCAATTACGGGACCATTCAATAACGGGGAGTGTTGGCCGCCGGCCGAGTGGTATTCTAGTGGTTGTTTAGGACAGGTCTAGAACAGGGCCGCAGCGACAACTTGCACACCGAGTCGGCTGATAGTGCCCGCATATTGTCGGTCCGTAAATTGTACTCCCTGAACAACAAAGGGAGCCTTTTATCAGCGCAGCATCTAACTTTGTAGTCACGAGATGTGTCTGGCCCCTGGGCCTCTGGTGTTCTGTTACTGCCTCTTTTTGTCGCCTCTGTTGCGGTGCGCCGTGATTCGCTAGAATTAGGGGCGGCCTGCAGGGAATGGCAAAGCTAGAAAGAAACATGAGCCGCCCGGAGCAAAAGCGGCTCTTGTCTTGCGTCGACAGATTCGGCCAAGAGGCAACCCTCATGCAGACTGGCTGACGGGCTTACTGTTTGACTGACTGACTGACTGACGTCCATCTGCGATCGATCAGTCGCATGGTGTAAGATATCAACTAGCGGCAGCATGAGTGCAGATCGTGATTCAGAAATGAATGATAAATGGTGTGATAGTTGCTCTTAGTGAACAGGGTGGAATCGCTCCGACAGCAACACCGCCACCCAAAAAAACCCCAAGCCGGAGCTCAACCTCCTGAGTTACCAACAACCTTATTGACAGGCGCAAAATCCAACACGGCTCATCGCGCGTGACGCACTCCGGAGGACAGTGGCCGGCAAGCTTTCTCAACATTGGTACGTACGCGTCGCCAGGAGTCAAAAGTCCGGGGGAAATGGCTGTTGAGAGTTGCGCCTAGTCGTTGTCTCCTGATTCTGATAATTATTTCAAATCATTCTGGAAGACGACGAATGAGATCCATCATCGCACAGGTAAAGCGCAGCATATGCCGTGATACTCTTGATTGCGGTCGCATCTTGGCATTACGCCATGCGCCCCAGACCAAGCTTCGCGTAAGCGCAGGCATCATTTCACCCTTTGGTCCATCTTGATGCGTGCCAATTCCTGGCCAGGTCTAATGTCAATTCCGTTGTCGCAACTAATATTTACAGTTTGCAGGTTTTGGTAATGGAAAATAATGTACACTGAATCTCCAACCCATCCTCATTTATTTTATTTTATTTTTTTCATCCCTTTTCGAGCTCCCTGTTTCCGGCAACTCGTTTAAGGAAGCCAGTTGTTGGGAGTCCAGTTGACCTGCGTTCACAAGTTAGCCATTGCCGCATCGCACACAGCAAAATCGGAGCTCAACTTACATAGTCGGCGTTGATCTTCTTCAAATCAGCGACACCCAGGTTGCCGGCATCGACAGCCAGCTCGTTCTTGAAGAGCGAGGTGACGCGCTCGATGCCCTCCTGGCCGAAGATGTTGGCGAACATGTAGGGGCGGCCCAGGCCAACGGCGCGGACACCCAGGGCGAGCAGGCGGAGGGCGTCGCCGCCATAGCGGATGCCACCGTCGGCCCAGACCTCGATCTTCTTGAAGACCTCGGGGGCCTCCTTCTGGATCTCGAGGGCGATCTCGAGGGCGGAGGGGGCGCCGTCGAGCTGGCGGCCGCCGTGGTTGGAGATGATGATGGCGGGAACGCCGTTCTTGACGGCCAGCTTGGCGTCGGCGGCGGAGCTGATGCCCTTGAGGACGATGGGGAGGTCGGTCATGGTCTTGAGCTTCTTGTAGAAGTCCCACTAGTGAAGATGGTCAGCAGCAATCTCAGAGCAGAACAATCTCTCGGTCGGTGATCGAGAGGTGGCTAGGTGAGCCCTTACGGTGAATGGCTGGAAAGCAGAGTTGCTAACGTCTTTAATTAGTTTTGATTCCCTACAAGACGCACAGATGACCACTTACGCAGAGGTAACGCCGAAACGGGCAGCGCGCTGGCGGATGGAGCCCGCGGCAGAGTCGACGGTGAAGATGATGGCGTCGGCACCGGCCTTCTTGGTGCGGTCAAACAGCTCCTGAACAGCGGTCAGGTTGCCCGACAGATACAGCTACGTTGCGCGGTGGTTAGTTGACATGCTCCAGCATCTCCGGAATCGTCGACATTTACCTGCTGGAAAACAACCTGGCCCTCGGCCTTGGCGGCGTGGATCTCCTCGATCGTCTTGGCGGCATAGAGACTGGGCTTTGCGTTGGTCAGCCGACTTGCCACCACCTTCTTCTCGTCTCTCGCTCGGATTTTCAAAGTTCACCCACCATGTACAGAATGTTGCCGGCGGCGGCACCGCGGACGAGGTTGAGCTCAGCATCCTTGTGGGCGTAGTTGGCCCTGGCGCAAGGGGCGATGTAGAAGGGCGCGGAGAAGTTGTGGCCCAGCATGGTGGTGCTTTCACCGTGTTAGTGGGCGCCGAACGTTGCGAAACCATGGGATGCTTACGGCAGGGTGTCGCGCAGCTTGCTGACATCGACCATGACACGGGGCTTGAAGCGGTAGCGGCTGAAGACCTCGAGGTTGTTGCGGTACGAGTACTCGCCCGAGGCACCGTTGCGGTAGTAGGTGAAGTTCTCGGCGGGCAGGTAGTGCTCGGCCATCCACTCGAAGTCGGGCAAGCCAACCATGGTGGTGACGTTGGGCAGCTGGCCCTCGGGGGTGTCGCCCAGAGCAAGCTCAATGCCCGTGTCGGGCATGTCGAGGAACGGGCGGGCGGCCAGGGCGCCCGTCACAAGGGCCGAGGCGAGGATTTGCGTGCGCATGATGAAGGTGGTGGTGGTGGTGGTGAGCTCGGCGCTGCTGGATCTGGAGGTAAGGAATGTGGTGGTTTCACGCTGTTCACCCGCTTTATCACAGAGCGGGAATGATATTGATTCAGGGACAAGACGAGAGGAGCAGAGCCACACTGCAACCCTTTCACCGACGAGGTGGGCGAACCATGTCTGTAATATATGCCCGGCATCGAGTCGATGATGGGCATGTCGATTTCGATGCAACCCACCCCATTCTTGGCAGGTGTCTAGACCGTTGGCGAAATTCCATTGAGGAGTCGACCAGGGTCCTCTGAGCAAATAGACCAGATGCAATGCGATCCCTCTCGTCTAATGGCACATATTGCGCGCGGGCCCAGGGGTCTTCCTGCAGACTACCACTCAATCGGGAAGTCAGAGCCATGGCATGTCGTTCGAATTGGACCAAAACGAAACCAACGGAGGCATTTCGTCTCACCCCCGATCTCGGCTTATTACACGGTCGGTGTGAGAACTTGATTGCCGAAACGGTTCTGGTCGGCCACGCGGCATTGCGAACTTGGGTGCTCGTCTTGGCAGCACCAGGCCTTGGCTAAGGGGGCGGCCTCTTACGTAGGGGGGAAAGGGACCAACTAGTGGGAAAAAGCCTTGATCATGGCGATTAGAAAGCAAAGAAGGGAAGCAAAGGGGAAAAATTTTGGAACGGACCCAGTTACCAATAACATCGAAACGGGAGAAACAAGGAACACTATTTACGGACTGTTTCCGAATTCCACGGGTGTCTCCGATGCTTGCTGGTGGTAGTGGTGGGGAGGGGGGAGGCAAAAAGAGATGACGGGATGCGAGTTCGTCTGGTCTCTTCTTGCCTGCATAGACGAAGACAACTCCACCGGGCCTTTGCTCATTAAACCTGCATGTATTGGGATCTGGGGGTGGAGAAGGGCCAAGTCTCGAGTTTGCCGCGTCAACGTCACCGAGGGCCGGGTGGGATGTTTATTGCTGGTTCATGCTGCCAGGCAAAAATGGATGGATGAAACGACGGGGAACGGCCTGCCGTCTTCGTGACAAGCATTGAAAATGCAAAAGAATCAACTAAGAACCTGGCGGGAACGCCGCTAATAATCTGATAACTTAAAAAGCGGCACGCTAACAAGTTAACACTTAATAAACCTCGTCCTCCAATTTACAGTAGGGCTTCATGCTCTATATTAGCGCATTGCGTGGGCCTGACACACAAGTCGCGGCTTCATCCCTGGGCATGGAGCTGCCGGCGCCAGGGGAATGACGGGGCCGTTCATGACAGGATGCTATGGTGGCCCCCATTTATTGTTTGGGAGAAAAGAATCCGCTGTGGGCAGTGCCGTGCTGCTATCGTTGGCATTGTCAGCGTTTTGTAAGCGAACGTCTGCTCTTCTTCGTCTGTTCTTCATGGAGCCATCAGCTTATCCCTGCCACACGCATTCGTCTCTGGCGCGGCCAAGCACAGCCCCAATGGGCACTATTCAACCCGGCTGTTTCTCCGCACAAGGCACTCTGTGTAACTGCGAAGCCGGGCGCAGAATGGGCTCAGTTGATGCTGCTGTGTGTGAGTTGTTTTGCGGCACGGATTCCCAGCCGCCTGGCTCCGCCTCGATTCTGTGATCACATTGTCCAACGTTGGGCTTCTTATAAGAATGCGTCGAAGAAGTGAGCATCTCTCGTTGTTTCTGCTTGCTGGCGCGCGAATGTGGACATTATTCTTGAGACATCTTGAACATGTCACAGGCGTCAATCTGTTAGACTCGGACAAATAACCTGGGACGGCAAAACCCTACGATCCCTCCCTTGCGCTAAGTCGCAATCTCCACCAGCTACCGTCGGCATCCCACACAACCCTTAACGTGCTGCCAACTGCCCGACCCCAACGGCGGCTCCGGACTTCGTCATCGCTCCTTGGCATGTGTCTCCCGTTCGGGTCTGGGCGTCGGCAAGGCGCCGACAGTTCCAACGGCCATGACCTGCAGGCCAGCAACATCCGGCCCGTCCTGTCGGTCGCATCGGACCAGTCCACCATCAAGCAGCGCCAGCTAAGCGAGTCGGCCGCATCGGACCAGACCAAGGTCGAGTCGCGCCAGACAAATCAGAGGCGAAAGCGTACAGGCCGCGGAAGTGGATGGGGATACTACCACGGAGGAGGAGGAGGCGGCTGCGGTGGTGGTGGTGGCTGTGGTGGTGGTTCTTGACACGAACGCTGGCTCTATGATGCTTGTATTTCTGCTACAGGACGATGGATGGTCACGTTTCGTTCTCTTGCGTGTTTTGTAACCAGATGATGCCCGACCTACGGATAGCTTTTGCACGAATTAATTGAGCCCCCCC
>PXOD01000021.1:0-16123 GCA_003012165.1 Paramyrothecium roridum | reverse complement strand
CAGGTCCGCACCACGCTCTTCTGGATCTTCCAATATCCTCCTTCACCGTTGTCGCCGCCCCATCGAGCGTGTCCCGTGCTGTACCTTGCTCGACATCGTCACGCACCATTTGCGCTTGACGTTTAATCCTTCCCGTCGGTACGTACCCGAAGGCCCCTTTGCATTCGATCGACAATGTCTTGCTTCTCTTGCCCACCGTTTTGTCGCTGCCCTTGTTTCTCTGGCCTGCCACATGGCGCTTCCGGCTTCTCTATGAATTCGTTTCTTCCTAGGCCCTTCCCTGCCACTCTCGCCTCCTCTTCTTCTGCTCTACCCCCACAAGCCGGCCCGTTCGAGACCTGGGTCTGCTTGACTGGCTCTGCGAACTGTCGCTACCGATCCCATCTCCTTCCTACCTTGCCCGCTCTCGTTTTTGTTCCCTACAACCCTTGAGAGCTCGCCTCCGGTTCCGTTCCTGTCTGCTAGGTCCAGTCGACCTCAACAGGCAGACAGGCATTGTGGGCTCTCTTTCCTTTTTAATTGTCATGGAAAGCATCATCGGCCTGCAATATTAGAGCTAGTCTCTAGTGCCTTTGTTTGACAGCTTCCTCGACGTTAGCTATCGCACCTGGGAGTGACTCCAAACGCACACTGCTACTCAACTCACTTCTGCCTTGCATTGCTCTGCTGCCTTAAGGCGAGGCTTTGCTGCCTCAGCCCTCATACATCGCACCATGTCGTGGCTCGCGGACCCCGTCCCGGGTGCCGCGCCTTCTGATAATAAGCAAGAACTAACAGAGATACCAGCCCAGAGTCCGTCCTCTGATTCAGGCCCTCCTCGCTTTCCTATCTACGAGTCCGATGATCCTCCCTCGGCCTCTGGCCGCTATACTCCCGACATTTTCTCTGGTGTTTATCGTGGAATAAAAAAGCTTCCCACGGTCCGGCTCGCTCGCAGCTCATCTCGCCTTGCCCTTCGCAACTTTGGGAATACGTCGTCCACTAGCCTCGCGAGCACGCGACCCCACCGCCACCCCTATTTTCGGGTTCCAGAGCAACTCCTCCGCCGCCCCTCCAAGAGCAGAATGGTAGGAAATTGAGTCTTCAAAACAGCGACAAGCCTCTACCCAAACCTCCTCCACCCGAGCTCAGCCCCATAGCGCCTTCAGCCCCGTTGATTGGCGAAACCCAGAATTTGGCATCAGTTGCTGAGGAAGGGATCGATTCCGAAGCATTGGCAGACCGACCAATCACCTCAGACGACGATTCGCGGCCCGGCACAATGGACGCAGGGAACACAGCCGGCGCCAGCGATGCGTATGGGCACACAGGACAACGGTACGCACAAGAAAGGAATGGCAGCATAGCCGGCTCCTACTATATGCAAGACAGGAATGGAAGCCTCGCTAGCAATTATTACGCCCAGGATAGGAATGGCAGCGTTGCCAGCTCCCACGTGATGCACCAGGACAGAAGTGGTAGCGTTGCGAGCTTGGCGAGCAACTCACGAGACGCTGCTGAAGATGGTCGAGATGGAGTAACTCCTAGGAGCAACGGTCCTACCACGGCGGGACCTTCACCAGCACTCACACAAGTGCGGACGCCTAACACCACCGGCACACCCGTCGCCGGCCCATCGCAGGGCTCCTCGGCTCACCTCTCGGGGCTGATGTGCAACGTTCACCGTACCACAGGACGAGAGCCGCATCCGCTTGTCGGCGCCACCACCACGATCCTCGGCGATAAGCTTTACGTATTCGGCGGACGGATACTGTCTCGGAGCCGGCCCGCACCACTCACTTCAGATCTTTACGAGCTCGACCTGATTCGACGACATTGGACCAAGCTTGCGACTACAGGCGACGTCCCTCCTCCCCGCTACTTCCACTCCATGTGCCCTTTGGGCGACACCAAAATGGTTTGCTATGGCGGTATGTCGCCGGCGCCTGTGCCACCCGCCGGTTCCGACTCCCAGCAACAGCAACCCGAGATCACCGTTATGTCTGACGTTCATATTTACGACGTGCCCACCAGGAAATGGACGTATATCCCCGCTCAGGATCCCCCCCAGGGTCGTTATGCTCATTGCGCTTGCGTTCTCCCCTCCTCCGCCTCCTTCTCGTCATACAAGGCACCTTTGTCAGCTCTGCAGCACAACCCCTCTTCCGCAAACCCCAACGAAGGTCGAATTGGTATCAATATTGATGGTTCAGGTGGCGCGGAGATGGTCATTGTTGGTGGGCAAGATGGTGCGAATCATTATATTGAGCAGATCAGCGTCTTCAACTTGCGTAGCCTGAAATGGACCTCCACTCAGCCACTCGGCAAGAGCTGCGGTGCCTATAGGAGCGTTGCAGCACCTCTTCCACCTTCCGTAACGGCAAGAATTGGGAGAACGAACCAGATACCCTCGCAACCGCGCCTTGAGGGCGGGATCAGCCAAGAGGCTCGCGAACCCGGCTCCTCAATGCTCATATACTCAAACTACAACTTCCTCGATGTCAAGCTCGAGCTTCAGATCCGCTCCACAGACGGAACGTTGACCGAGCGACCGATGTCTGGAACATATTCGCCTCCTGGACTCCGATTCCCGAATGGTGGAGTCATTGACACCCATTTCGTCGTCAGTGGAACATATCTTACGTCCTCGAAGCAAGAGTATGCCTTATGGGCGCTTGACCTACGCACCATGACCTGGAGCAGGATTGATGCCGGTGGAAGCGTTTTCAGCCAAGGCAGCTGGAACAGGGGTGTTTTGTGGAATCGACGAAATACTTTTGTCATCTTGGGTAACAGGAAGAGGAGCCTGGTGGACGATTATAACCACCGACGCATCAACTTTTCCAATGTCTGCATGGTTGAGCTCGAGGCCTTTGGCTTCTATGACAACCCGCGTAAGACCAGCCCCATGTCTGGCTTCATTTCAGCCAGCAGCCCATACAACACTCCCGGGTTAAGTTTGGCACGTAAGGCGGGCTACACGGCTGGGGGTCGTTTTCATTCCAGGGCCAGCGAGGAGCTGGGCGAGAAGGCGCTAGGCATGCGCGAGTTGAGT
This sequence comes from Paramyrothecium roridum, assembly GCA_003012165.1. Classification (NCBI taxonomy): domain Eukaryota; kingdom Fungi; phylum Ascomycota; class Sordariomycetes; order Hypocreales; family Stachybotryaceae; genus Paramyrothecium; species Paramyrothecium roridum. The sequence goes on along the minus strand of PXOD01000021.1, from coordinate 13,089 downwards.
GACATGGATATCCTCTGCATTGGCGGAGAGAGAGTTCCTGTGAGCTCGAGGATTGTGGGCCGTAGGTGGGGCCCCTACTTTGTCCAGCTCCTGAGAGAAGGTACAGCCACACAGGATGGTAGCGACTCCATGACATTGAGGTCGGGACTCTCCAGCAATCCCTTGCGGGCCTCGGCCATGACCATCACTCCTAGCTCACGGAACCCCAACGAGCCAGCTCTGTCAATAGGGACGTCACTCGTCGGGCCTCTGGGATCAGGCGGCCCCCCTGGAACAGCAGGTGGCTCAAGTGTATCTGGAAGCTCTTTCACGCTAGCAGATGAGTCTAACCCATCAAACATCAACGCTGCTCCAACACCTCGGACTCTTCCACCGTCCTCGAGGCCTCGGTGCCTTTATCTCCCGCATACCTATCTCACAGTCCAGGCGCTGGTGCATTTCCTGTACACAAGTGCGCTACCGGCACCGTCGTCGCCACTTTGCACGCCTCAGATACTTTGCTCGCTTTTGCAAATTGCCCGGCCTTATCGAGTCGATGGACTCCTCGAAGCTGTTGTCGAAAGACTGCATGCTCTACTTGACAGCAGGAATGCTGCGGCAGTATTCAACGCAACAGCCATGGCAGCGGGTGGCGGACGAGGCATCGATGGTTCACTAAATCCCAACTTTTTCGTGGGCAGCCTCGATCCTGTTGGATCGCCCATGTCGACGTCCGACTTCTCGCTCACAGGCACGACAGCGAATGGATCCGCAACAGATCTTGTTTCGCAACCTGCCGGTCTCAATATCAATACCAACGTGCCACGCACTGGACGACCTCCTAGTGATGAGATGTCCGCAACAACGAGCGTCAGCGGCTCTGAGTGGAGCTCTGACATTGGCGACCGCGACCGTGAGGCATTCATCTGGAGCGGCGAACTCAGCAGCGTGATTGGCCTGCAGAAGCGAGGCTTGAGGGGCCTTATGGAGGGACGCCGAATGCGAGAGCGCACTGGCACTGCCGGTGGGATGAACGGAACCCATGGTATGAGTGCCAGCGCTGCCCCAGGCTACTCAGCTGTTCCAGGCGGCGGAGGCCAGTCCAGAGTCGGCTTGGGCATCGCCGGCTCATGATCGGCTTATACTCGTGCCTGAACTTTCTCGAGACATATCCACAGAGCGCCCAGATGCAGTAGGAATGAGCGGCAGGCAGAAGAAGGGGCGGCTATCCACGGGAATGTCTGTAGCATTTTTTCGTTTTGCATAATGAGTCATGGTCATGATTATGTGAACAAGGAAAAGAAGTTATTCATCCAGAAACTCCATTTTAACCATTTTTAAACTGACGATTCAACATAATTATTTTATACATGTTATCAAAGACCTCACGTGTCTCGTGTATTTCATGGAAGAAGAGAAGGCTTCTCAGGAAGAAGAAGTGAGGGCGGTTGTTTAGAGACGAGGAGATAAAGGGATGAGAAAATATAGCGGTTATGGCAAGAACATGCTGGACCACAATCATGATGAACACCATGGTCTGCTCACATAGCGAATAGATATATAACGACCTGGGACATGAAGTGAGGTTTCCATTAATAGTTTTGACGGGAAGCTTGTGAACACATGTCAGAGTACGTTTATGCATTGAATTGTATATGGGCTGAATGCTGCACATTGACAATATTGTAAAGAGAAGAACAAACAGATCACGATGGCTGCTTTGCCTTGAAATGATTTATATAAGTAAACAAGTGCAGCTGGGCCTGGAAACACCGCTTCTACTCACGGAACGAGCTTACAACCTAACTTTGCCGGATTCGATGCCCTGCCAGTCGGCATCTGTGAATGGCACATACTCATCGTCCACCAGCCAATATACAATGCCCATATCTCCGCTCTTATCGCCGCCTGGGCGCACGCCGGCTTGGCGGAGGATGTGCTTCTGCTGCTTGAAGGTGCCGGTGGCCTGACCACCGACGTCTGGCAGCAAGCGCAAGAAGAGAGGCTGGGCGTAACGGGGCAGTTCGCGACGAATATGAGCGACGAGGCTGCGCATGGTCTCGCGGTCGGGCTGCTGGCCCTGGTTCACAAGGGTCACGGCGGCGCAGCCTGCCCGGCCGTCGTGGTTGGGCAGGTCGATGCCGTAAACGTTGGCCTCACTGACCGCTGGGTGTAGGCCAAGGGCGTGGCTGACCTCGGCCGTGGAAACGTTCTCGGACTTCCAACGGAAGGTATCGCCGATGCGGTCATTGAAGTAGATGCGGTTGTCGTCGTCCCATCTGACGACGTCGCCCGAACGGAACCAGGCATCGTCTTTCTTGAATACGGATCGGAGAACCTTGCCTTTGGTGGCTTTTTGGTTGTTGAAGTAGCCAAGGAAATACTTGTAAGGGTCATCAGATGGCAGGCACGAAATGATTTCTCCGGGTTCGCCTGCGGCAACGCGGCGGCAGAACCCGGTCTTTGGGTCACGGCGCGGCTCCTCCTTTTCCCAGTCGACCTCTATGACGGCCGTGTTCATGCGGGCATACGCGCCGTAGAGCCAGCCGTAGCGACCGATTGCCCCCCGGTGCAGATCGTTGCGGCTGATGTTCCACGTACCGAAGGTGCCCTCGGTGGCCGTGTACAGCTCGCTAATGGTGCCGATACCAAAGCGGTCCTTGAAGCGGTCCCATACGTCGGGCCGGAGGCCGTTTCCGTAGGCTATGCGGACGCTATGCTTGCGGTCAAGGTCCTCACCTGTAACCGGGTCAAGTTGGGGAGGGGCAGCGAGCAGGTAGCGCAGCAGCTCTCCGACATACTGGATACTGGTGGCCTTGGACGCCCTGACCTCGGGCCAGAATGTCTTTGTCGAGAACTTGCGACCAATGGCTACCGTTCCGCCGCCGAGCATGGTCGCTACGAAGCACAAAATGGCGGCAGCGGAGTGATAGAGCGGCATACACTACGAAGCTTATTAGTGACCATGGTAAGGTAGCAATGGGGAGGGGTGGTTGCTCACAGTATACACAACATCGCTCGATTTCTCCACAGCCATCCTCTGACCCATGGTGCCTCCGACATAGCATTTCATCCAGGACACAATGGCGGGCTTGGGCATACCAGTTGTGCCGGAGGTGTAGATGAGCATGGCCAAATTGGTAGGATCATCTTCAGATCTATCCGAGTCCGGGTAACGGACGGGTTGTGTAGATAGCGCTTGGGCCTCCAGGTCAGGAGTGAAGTACACAAAGGAGACTGAATCGCCAAGCTCGGCCTTGACTTGATCATCGATTTGATCGGTAACCCTTGGGTCGACTAGGCAGATGTTTGTGGTTGCGACCTTGAGGCATTGGGCAAGCGGGGCGCCGGTCAGGTTGTAGTTGATGAAGGCTGGTTTGGCACCGAGTGCCCAGATGGCCCACCATAGGAAGATGAAGTTGTCCGAGTTTTGGAAGTTGAAGCCAACAATCTGCTTGGGCTTGACGCCGTGCTTCTCGCGCAGCCAGGTGGCATACCGCAGGACGCGGTCGTAGACCTCGGCGTAGGTGTAGGTCTTGCCTTCGAAAATGACGAAGTTGTGAGAGCCATGACTAGACTTTGCGATATCCTCGAGGGTGTAGAAGCAATTCATGCGGTCCTTGCGCGCACGAAGAACGATGCGGCCAATGCCTGTAAGCTGAGATGTGAGCAGCCACAGATCATAGTAGAAGGAGGTTTTGGCGTTGAGATAGGCCAGACCGGCGGCTGCGGCCGGGGCGGCGACTGCGAGAGGGACTTGGACGTTTTAGCCATTGGGTTCCCCAGAGACGCGGTTGGATATTTGCAGCACAAACCTGGCATCGCGTATCACCCTGTACACAGCCGTTGAGAGGCTGCTGGTGGCACCGGTATGGGAGGCGCGCGGCGGTGTGTGAGATGTTCACGAAGACGAAGGGTTGGTTCGGGGCGCACTGGTGTTACAAGGTGCAGACAAGCTGCGAAACGTTGTGAAAGACGGCCCGGGCCAAGTACAAAGGTGTACTTGCATGCAAGCCAAACCCGCGAGACGCAGAGTCAGAGGAACGTTGCGAAAAAAGAAAAGCTGGGTTTAATGGAGCAGGACAGAGAGGTTGGAGAAGCGAGCAAGGGACGCAGGACAATTAATGGCATGACATGATACAAGGATTAATGTTAGTTGCGCCGGTGGCGGTTCGGCGGCAGCGTACGTACCTTATGTATTATGTATGTATACAGAAATGTACGGCTTTCGCTTGCAAGTCCAGCCGCGCAATGGAGGGCGTGAAAGTCCGTGCTTGCCGGGTAACAAGTCGACGTGCATCAAATCATGTCCCGAGACCCAGTGTCGCAGGGTCCCGGAAACGAGACGAGGGGGACCAAGCTCAGCGCAAGTCGCTTGCGCTTCTCCCTCGAGGCTGGGCTGGGCTGGGGGCTCAGAATGAGGAGAAAGGAGGAGAAGCTAGGTAGGGCCAAGGAGCCTCGGCTCCCCCAAGCAAGAATGTCCTGGATTGGGAATGGATTTCGTGGGGACCAGCCGTGCCGGCGGTTTGTGATCCACAGAACCCCTGGGATCCCGTCGTGGTGGTTGCTTTAGCTGGCCGTTAGCGCTGTCGGATGGTGCGGGGTTGAAATCTGGGGAAGACGTCGTCGAAAGGACTTGCTCGGCCCAGCAATTAAACCAGTAAATTTTGTTTGTGTTTCTTTTTTTAAAAAAATATTTTGGATGAGGTAAGTAGATGAGAGGAGTTGTGAAGAGGTTGAAGTTGGATATATGCGGTCAACCATGAGTAGTAGTGCTTACCTTATCTTGTGGTTGATTTGTCAGGGCAGACGCAAGCGGCTGCCAACTGAACTCAAGATACCTTTAGCTACCTAAGCATATTCTCACGAATGTCTTTCATTATGATGCATGGCGAACTCGTAGTGTACGAGATTCTTGGTATATCCAGAACTTGCCCTAGTAGCGACTCATTCTGCGGAGCCCCTCCTCGTCAAAAACATGCTTGCAAACCATCAATTCAGCTAGATACTGGTCATGCCGAGGTTCGACATATTTCTGTGCTTGAACGTGCGGGGCACCCTCCAAGACAACCAGCTCTGCTTGCATGGGTGACCGCGAAGTACTATACGTATCGGGCATACCAAGGGTTTGTTTAACTGGCTCGCCATCACTGCTTGAGAAACGGTCGATCGCTAATTGGTAGCTGCGAGCTTGACATCCTTGCTACCCGCCTACGCCCTGGGAATGACGGTGCATCCCATACGAGCAGGGCTGATGTTTGGAGGCAGCAAACCCTGTACGAGTTTGAGGACACCATGACAGCTCTCGGAGGACTCCTTGTTGGGTTATATTTCTTCTCGTCTGTTTCGTCTCTGAATACAACGACGTGAAGAATAGATAAATACTGTACCGACTGCCGATAGCCGTTAACTTACTCCCTATAAGCGGGGAGGGTGGATGGAGCTTGACCTACGTACACAGCGGGCTGCGTTTTTAGTGCTCCCGGAGCATGAGGACCGGGCTGTCTTGGTGGACAGAAGAACAGGGGTGCAAAGGTCAGCATCAGTGCCTCACCTAAACCATTATGCTATCGTGATGTGGACGAGTAATGTTCTGGTCCCTGATTCGATGCAGACCAGTCTCTTCTAGAAAAACATTGACAAGACACATACCCAAATTACGAATTAAAATCATTACAACCAGGAATAAAAATTAGATAAAAGATTGTCTCACATAATTCGAGGAGGAAGTTCAAGTCTTCGCAAATGATCCTTTTGTTACAGGAAGTCTGTCTTCATGCTAATGCCCCGGATTCTTGGCGCCGTAAGACGGCTGGGCCAGCACGTGACCTCGCGGTACCCTGCCAAACACCACAAGTCCACTATGACCAATGCCACCTATCAATTGCTAGCAGCCTCGATTCCGGAGGCTCCTCGAGGTCCCCTTTATATTGTCTCGGCCGCCTCGCACGTGCAAGGCTCTGCACCGGGCCTGTCGATACAGAGGTCCAAATCCAATCTCATTCCCAGATCCTCTTCGCATTCGACACGATACGGAGTGCATCATGGCAGGCGAATCATCAGATGCGCCCGTCGTCGTCCCGGTAGCTGCGGCGCCCTCGTCCGCCGCCGCACCGACACCAAAGGAACCGCCTCCGGAGAAACCTTCCGACATCAAGAGGCGCACCCATGTCGTCCTGTCGTTTTGGCTCATCGTTTTGCTCCTCGGCGTGCCGATATGGTGGAAGACTACCTCCATCTACCGGGCTGACCTGCCCCTGGACGCCATGCTGCAGTGGGCTGACGGCAAGGTAAGCTCTCGTGTTGAGTCTCAGAGATGCGCAGCGGCCAACTGACACTCACTTAGGCCTGCCGACCAGTTTTCCCGCTTCGCATCTCGGTCCAAGCCGATACTCTACCCAATGCCGAGGCCCAACACCTCGTCCGCTTGACACAGCACGCCTTGGACGATCTGAATGACTTCTCCGGCCACCATCTGCGCCTGCAACTTGCGCCGAAGCAAGAGCTTGTCGACTCGAATGGTGTCAAGACCGAAACGATTCACGACCCAGAGGCCGCCCTCACCATTCGCTTGGCGCCTGGCGAGTCCACGACTGCCGCCCTTGACCAACACTCGACCGTTCTTGACATTACATATCCTTTAAATTCCGTACCCTCACTCAACACGGCCTCGTCTCCCTTAGCCACATACGTCGCCAATGAGCTCCGATCTACCTTTTCCGAAGAGCAGACCATCATCTCCTACCTCTTGTCGACCTCGTCCATGTCCACTGGGGCTTCCCGTCCCGCAGGCTTGACGCCGGAGGTGCTCGACTCGCTCTCCAAGCGCACTACCCGATCCTTCCGTTACGCCCCGACCTACCACTTGACGTTTTCCCTTTTCACGCCCGGTTCGCTGCCCAATACCTGGGACATTGACGCCGCGCTGCACGACTACATGAAGCCCGTGCTGGACGTGCTGGCGCCCATCCACAACTTTACCATCGACACGCAGGTGCAGCTTTACGCCAGCCCCGGCGCCCAGTCGCAAATCCTAAGCAAGGACGACTTGGCTTCCTTCATCAACGCCGCCGAGTGGCCTCTGTCGCCGTCCATTGGCGGTGCCCCTACAATCAACTTTGTTGCCTACGTCGGAAACCAAACCGTGGGACTCGATGCTGAGAGCTCGCAGACGTCACAGTCCTGGATGATCCCGCAATGGGGTACCGTCTACTTGCTGCCACTCCCAGCAACCACAGCACATGTCACGAGCGAGACGTTGAAGCAGCCCATGCTCACCTTCGGTGGCCACCTCCTGTCCCTGCTTGGCACGCCTCAATCTGGATCTTTGCCCCTCAGGTTGTCGACCTTGTCCCGCATCAAGTCCGCGGACCTGCTGCTTCAAGCATCGTCCACCTTGGGATCACTGGCAAGGCTCTCTCTGGCCCTGCCGTCCATTTCAATCCCTCGCAGCGTCGCGGACGGCGTGTCCAAGACGATGCATCACCTGGAGCAAGCTTGCGCCAGCCTGGGCGGGCCCGAGGGCCTCCTGCACGCACGGATCGCCGAGGAGGAGGCCGAGAGAGCATTCTTTGAGAAGAGCATGGTTGGGCAGCTGTACTTCCCCGACGAGCACAAGATCGCCGTCTATCTGCCGCTGTTAGGTCCGGTGGGTGTACCGCTGGTAATTGGGCTGATTAACGAGATTAAGCGATTCATCCAGAAGCGGAAGCAGAAAGCTCGGGATGCCAAGGACAAGAAAAATGAATAGAGAAGACGAGAAGAACAAAGTAGAGTAGATGTTGCATTTTACGCATGTACATGATACCGTAGATACCCAAGAACACAGGCAGTGTAATGTACTAGACGCAAGCAATGACGTGTGAAAACTACGAGATACACCTTGATACGGCCGAATACAGCCACGTTTTGCGCAGCATTAACGGCTAGGCAAATTCCCAGAGGCCGTGCCCTTGTTGAAAATTGATTAATTATGATGCTGAACACTGCGGCGGACGAAGAATTCGGAGCCTCAGAGTGTTTGAGTCGTTTCGTAGGCCAAGACCTACGGGGCACTAAGAATTGCCGGATCGAGAGCGCATCATAGTACAGGCCTCACTGACGCAATGAAAACAAGTGCCGTACATTGGCCTGCAGATAAGGACCCTTATCGCCCACAACGACTCCATCTCCACGACGAATCCAAACAAAACAACAAGAAGCTTTGCCCCTCAGTTGCAATTCAGCCCTCACGATGCTTCAATGACTGCGCAGCTCCATCGGACGCACAACAACCATCCCACTGCGACCTACCCGTCTGGCCCCTTTCCCACAATCATGCAATAACGCCCGCTCTCCCAACCCCCCACCACCACGATCGCCCAAGTCCGCACCAGGCAACATGCTCCCCGAGCCGGCCCTCACCCTCACGCTCCCCAGCATCCACGACGGCACCGTCCTCGACTGCCGCATCTATCACCCGGCCTCGCTGCTGGCCACCAACCCCCGCGCCCCGCCCTGGCGCCGCCACGCCGCCGTCGTTGCTCACCCGTATGCGCCGCTGGGCGGCTCTTATGACGACCCCATCGTGGATACTATCGCGGCTCAGCTGCTGCGCAAGGGCTTCCTCGTGGGCACGTTCAATTTCAGGTATGCTCGGTGGGCGCTCGTGGGTGCGGGAATGCCTAGAACGGCCTCTTGTCTGGCCATCTCTCGTTGTTCGTGGGTTGAGGTGAACCTTTTTGTCTAACGAGTCTCTAGAGGAGCCGCTCACTCGGCTGGCCGGACGTCTTGGACCTCAAAACCAGAACGCGATGACTACGTCAGCTTTGTTGGCTTTCTCGTCTACTACATACACTACCTAAACCCGTTTCGCAGCCATCATGGCGAACATGACGGAGACGTGTCGCCTCTTCCCACTGAAAGCCGCCTTCACGAACCCTTAGATGGCTTCAGGACGCCCCCTTCGCCAACACAAATGCGACCAGCGACGATGCGCCCTCAGCTGTATCCTCATCCTCCTGTGCTCCTGCTCGCCGGCTATTCATACGGCGCCATGGTGACCACCCAGCTTCCACCGTTGTCAGAGCTCCTTGAGCCCTTTGCCTCTCCTCTCGCCGGCTCCGACGCCGCCCAGATTCGCCTTCGCGCTGAAAACCTTGCCGTCAAGCAGAACCTTGCCCTAGCCGAGACGCGTGCCGCTGTCGTTGCAACTGCCAGGAGGCTGCAACAGCCGCGCACCCCTACGAGACGCAGCGCCAGCGGCGTCAGGGTAGGTGGCGATGAGTCGTCCCCTGGCAGCCCAAGGGCAAGCCATGACGGGCACGGGAGGCGCAGCTTTTCGCACGATGCGGAGGAAAGGTTGAGGAAGGGCGTCAACGAGCTGCTGGCGAAGGCAAAGCCGCGGCACGGGAGGCATGCGAGTCGACAGGTCAATGCCGTGCCGGAGATTCGCACCTCGATGGAAAAGAAGCCGGAAGATGAGAGACTACCCAAGTTGGAGGAGCTAATCTCGCTACGTCCCTCGTACTTACTCATCTCTCCTTTGCAGGGCATCGTCAACCACCTGGCGACCATGTCCCTTCTGCCTACGAGTCTCACGCGCAGCCGAGACCGGGACCTAGACCGCGCGACCGCGGCTGGAGAGAATGCGGCTGAGGCTAAGCTCGTTCAGTGGCCCACCATGGCCGTCTACGGCGACCGGGACGTTTTCGTGCCCGTGGGTAAGCTGCGCACGTGGGCAGACAGGCTTCGTGCCCGGCCAGAAACCCTCTTCCGCGCGCACGAGATTGGCGCGGCTGGCCACTTCTGGGTGGAGGAGGGGGTGCTGTATCGGATGCGGGACCTGGTCGGGAGCTTCGCGGAAGAGCTCCTGCAGGATGGATGAGCGCATCATCCCGGCGATCTCATCTTACGATTCGTTCCGGGGAAGGGCGAATATGCATCATCGCAGGATCCATGCAAGCTATTTTGAGCGGAAATGGGATTTGATTGCCATTTCGTACGGATCCTTTGCGGAATGTGGGTGATGGGCTCCACAGTGAACGGTTCATCAAGCACTTGAAGCATCTAAAATTGATGGTCATTATGGCATGCCGAGCTATGCTTAGCAAGCCAGGCTAACTAGAGCGTACGGGATTGCCTTTACTTTGCGCATATAGCAGTCTGGAGCATACTCATTTTTGGCCCGTATATCCAAAACGCTAGTCGAAATGAGCAGGGCATTCCGACAATCTGGCGAAGACAACGATAGGTGCGGCTGTATCCATTTCGATAAGGCGTCAGCTATTGACAAGCCGACCAAGTTGAGCCAGGAATCCACTTGAGCTGATTGGAGTCATCTCGCGAGCACATAACGTTAGCCCTCGCGCTTGTTACGGATGTCAACCTAGCCTCTCCAATCATAAAATTTACCGGGATTGAGCAGGCGTCAGATTCTCAGCTGGTAGCCGCCGTTGTGTGGGGTAGTGAAACGGCCATGTGGTTATCCATCCCCAAGGACTAGGGATATTGTGACCGGGGACGGCCTAGTCTTTGGTCGCAGACTCATCTGGCCCCTTCGGTTTGGGGCGAAGCAGCGCTTCTTGACTTGGCAATGGGAAGCTATTCGAGATCATTTGGTGACTGCGCTGTGTGGTGCCATCTAGCTTGGACCACACGCTGAAATCTGGACGAAGTGCGATCTGAGAGCAAGCCTCGGCGTTGTCGTCTTGCGGCTGGACCACTTGTTTGGCAGTCAACTGCGAAATAGCTGTTACACATTCAACACAGGCATTGATGATGCAGATCACGATATCTACTATTGTAAGGCTACATATTGTTGATCAACGGATCATTGATGGCCTGAATCTTGATGTTTGGGTATATGTAGGATAACCTAAATTAAGCTAATATATAATTCTACAACGTGTTTTGGGTTTCTTGAAGTTCTAGTCAAGCTCAGTTATCGTTGATGAACTTCTGCGACAATGGGAAACATGTTCTTTTCGATGAATGTCTTCATAAAAACAGTTGATATCCAAGTTTCATCTGAAAGCTCATCGACGTGACCAAGTCTCAGCATTTAAGCAACTTCTTCCTCGCGGGTGTGAGCCAGCTTCTCCTCGACCTCGTTGACCCTCCTCTCAATATCGCGGCGGGCAAACTTGGACTCGTCCATGCCAGGCACGAAAAGGGGAGCCTCGGTGAAAAGATAACGCATCTCCTCAAGGGGGCGCTTGGCAGTCTCGGGGAGGACAGCCCAGAAGAAGACGGCGTTGGTGAAGTTGCAGACCTAGAAGAGTTCTTAATACATGTAGACAGCGTAGTGGCTACAGTTGGCTACAACTTACAATGAAGAGGATGTACCACCTCCAGCCAATGCCACGCTCATCGTTGAGGGCAACGGAGGTGGTCTGTCCGATCATGGTGTTGAAGGCAAACGAGGTCATGGTGGCAATAGAGACACCCTTGGAACGCGTCTTGGTGTCGAAGATCTCGGCAGGGATGATCCACGACAGAGGACCGCAGGTGGCACTGAAAGAGATGTTGTACAGCCAGGTCACGGCGATGAAACCCCAGGCGACGGAGCTGCTGTAGCTCTGGCCCTCAACAGGCGGGTACTCGGCGAGAAGAGCAGTGGCAATGACGAACATGACGCAGTTGGTCAAGTTACCGCCGATCAGGGGCCAGCGACGACCAAGACGATCGATGAGAAGCATGCAGGCGAACTGGGCACAGAGGGCGAGCACGGAGGAAATGGCCTGGTAGCGCAGGGCTTCGTCCTCGTCGATACCAATCTTCTTGTAGATCTCGGGGGCGTAGTACTGGATAGCGCTGACACCGGTCATCTGGGCAGAGGCCTGGAGGGAGCAAGCGATGAGGAGACGGCGGAAGCAGGACTTGTCGGTGAAGAGCTCGAGGTAGCTCTTGGCCTCGTGGTCGTGCTCCTCGGAGATGGACTCCTGGATCTGTTCGTACTCGGCGCGGACCCAGGGGTCGTCGACGTTGCCCTGGGCGTGGAGGCGGGCGAGCGTCTTAAGACCCTCGTCGGGGCGGCCATGGTCGATGAGCCAGCGGGGAGATTCGGGGAAGAGGAGAATCAGGAGACCCAGGATAGCGCCAGGGATGATCTGGATAGCCAGGGAGAGGCGCCACTGGAGAGCGTTGTCGTCGCTGAAGCCAACAAAGGTACCTGTACGGAATGTTCGTTAGCCTTTCGAAAGCTCCGGAAGATGTCAAGGTTATTGGAATGAGAGAGAGAGAGAGAGAGAGAGAGAGAGCACCAAGAGAAAACTCCGTGATCATTGTTTGCTAACTTGTCATCTTCTTCCCAATAGGCTTCGGTCTCCGCTGCCCTCACCGAATCTTCGAGATGTGCCGCGCCTCCGGCATCCACGACCTGGCCGTCAAGATGCCACGCTCCAAGAGCCCCCTGAACACGGTCAAGGCCGCCTACCAGGCGCTGACGAACCAAATCGACCCCGAGGAGATCGCCATCGGCCGCGGCAAGAAGCTGGTGGACGCGCGCAAGGTCTACTACGGCGGTGCTGTACATTAATGATGTCACGGGGCCACCCTCTTATCAAAAAGCGGACGGAGGTCGTCGTCGGATATTGTATGTTTAAAAAACCTTGTGAGGAGGGAAGCGGGCTTGGAGACGGAGCATCCAGCTATTAGACCACCTGTACTATACATATTGCTCATAGTTTTGTAACATCAAATGCCATGTCGAGGTTGTAGATGTGCTTAGTTTTCTACGGGTGATGCATCTTGACACGGGACCTGCGTGCTGCCTCGTCTTCCTCATGCTAGTACGTCCAACTACAGGCGTAGCTTCAACGTGGGGTATCACAAAATCCAATCCTGTCTTCTCGTCCAACTCCGTCTCGCCTTGTTCCCACGCCTATTCACTTGACCTGGCCTCTCCTCTATGGCAGACACCTTGCGGGTCGTTCACGTCCCACGCCGAGGTCGTAGTAAGGGTCCCCCCTGCCCCCCCCCCCCCCCCCTTCCATGTCTGGACGGATTGATGGTGGCAATGCATTGCTGGCAATGTATCGGAACGCATCGGTATACTGATCCGCTTTTGGTCGTACTCGGTCCTAAGGAGGAACGAGAAAGGCATCACGGCGACTGTTCCGCGCCGCCGTT
>PXOD01000020.1:0-50926 GCA_003012165.1 Paramyrothecium roridum | reverse complement strand
CCCCCCCCCCCCCCCCCCACCCACCGGCTGTTGCGGGGTGTTTATTCGCAGCAGCAGGTCAGGTACTCTCGTGATTTGAATTTATTGAGCAATGACCGCACTAACACAGACGCGACTTGTCGTCGCTCACGAACCTTCTTTCATAGCGTCCATAATCATTGTAGCCGCAGTTACTGGCCTGCCGCTCTGGTTGCGTAGCTTGCTATCAAAGTACGCAGGTTTTTCGGCCAAAAATCGTTTCTTTCCCACAAAAATGGGAATATCGCCCGAATGTTATCCGACGAGAGCCAAGTTTAAAAGAAGGACGGTTTTGTTAGAACTCGGTACTCGACATAGTCCTCCCCGTCGATGTTGATGATCGTTCCTTGAGACACCAGCTTGCCCATAAAAGGACCAGTTGCCTTACGCTCGTACTTGATACCATCGTACATCTTGGCATCTTCAGCTCCCGCCTTCATCCTGAGAGTTTCCTGCCGGGCCCATACTTTGTTAAGCCGCTGCATGTCGTCTGTCTCGTGGAAACGCATCCGGCCATTGGTAGCAGCCGGCATGGGAGCTGAGGAAGCCGCGGCGGCAGCGGCGGCATTAGCGTCGGCGGCAGCGGCAGCAGCAGCTCGTTCACGTTGCACCGCATGTCGATCAGCGCGCCCTTGTGCGGCCTCAACACGGGCGATCTCTCGACGGGCAAGATTAGTAGTCCGCTCAATTGCGTCAGGATTCAACGGACGGACGAGGTTTCGTGGCTCGTCATCAATGGTTGCTTGACGGATGGGGCGACCGTCTGAACGGGCATCCACCCGACGGGACTGACGAAGCTCATGACCTCCAGGCCCTAATTCCGGTCTAATTCCATTCATCTCTTCCTGCGGAACCATTGGGCTTTCAACAGCTGCCGGGGCTGGGGCTGGAGCAATGAGTTGGTTGACATGCTTGTGGGTTACCCCTGCGCGTACTATGGCCTCTTTCACAGCTATTTGTTCATTCGCTAAGCGGTCTTCAGGGAGTTCGCCCTGGTCAATTTGATATTGACGAACGCGACAGTATTCCTTGATCTCAGATCGATGCATGTTCTGGAGATGTGGCTCAAACACAACCTCGTCCCATTGAATCCACAGAGCACCGGCTCCGGTTGGGAAGTTACCGTCAACGAAGCGTCCGTCACGGGATTCTCGAACGAGCTTCACACGGAACATATCATTCATGCCCAAGATACCGTAAACAGCATGTCGATTCTTCGGGTCCGGTTCACTAGATCCTCTCCAATAACCCAACAAGATTCGTGTGGGACGCGTGCCCAACAAGGGGTCGGCTAGGCCATGTCTGCCGACGGAGACAAAATTTTGATTTTGGTTCTGGTTCTGGCCATTGGTGTTTACTGGACTCGGGTTCATCGCCGGATAGCCATTGCTTGTTTTTCTGCGTTTGTCCGGGCGAATGGGAGTTGTAGTCTCGTCTGGCAAGTGCTCGCCATACGCAATGATGGGCTGTAAGTTGTTGCCCTCAATTGTCGGATCTGATTGGACCCTGCGAATAGCCTCCTTGACAGCTGCCTTTTCCGCCGCCCGACGCTCCTCGTCTGTGTTTTCGACAGCCTCTGAACGTTGACGAACATACTCCTTCACTTGCCAGTGATCAAGGCCAACAAGGTGGTCAAAGAAGACGCATCGTTCGAATGTTACCCAGCTACCTCCAGGCCCAGGAGGTACGGGATAGTCAGGTGGAACTGCTTCGCCGGCTCGGTTGTTTGGCTGGATACGCGTGCGTAGGCGATCGCGGACGTCAATAAAGCCGATGACGGCGTGTTTGTTCTCAACATCAGGAACAGGAGAATCTCTCCAGTAACCTAGCATGACGCCCTTGACACTACCCAGGCTTTGGCGTGGTGGCTTCGCCTTGAGATGCGTTGGAAGTGGAGTCCTATCCACCTCAGTAGCAGCGGGCACGTCGGTTCTGCTTTCGTCCAAATCCATGTGAGTCTGCGTCCGCTTTCTCTTCGGATAATGAGAGAATGCGGGCTCGTCAGATGCTTCCTGCATTTCCTCGTCTTCGTCGCCGGCACGACGCGGTGAAGTCTTTCTAGCGCCGTTGGTATGGGCACCTACAACAATCTCGTCTTCAAGGGCGTTGAGATTGACTGGTGCTGTTGGAGAGTGAACGTTGCTGTCAGGCTCACTAAGTTCACTTTCAACGTCGTGTTCATCTGCTCCGTGCTTGTGGCCATTCAACTGCCTAGATGTCGAATTAGTTTCCGATAGTGGCGAGTCAAGAAAAAAACAAAGTTGAAAAGGAAGCTATTTCGCTGGGCGCTTGCCATGTAACAGTGATGGTGGTTAATGACACCGTATCAGCTTCAACATAGGCTGGTTGTGACCGTTCAAGAACACGCAACCAAATGTCAAAGCTCCAAGATGAAAGGTAGGCTGTGGCGAGTAAGGGGTAGGAAAACGGAAAGCAGACGAGATTGTTTGAGCAGTGATAGTGTGCGCAAACGAGGTGCACACAGACTTGTTGTGTGTGCGAGTGGGGTGAAGTAAAACGTCACGGATATGTTAGGCGGAATAAAATGATAGAAAGAAGACCTTGTCAACTTGGGCTACCAGCTGGATTGTGGTGGCAGAGCCAAGAGTGAATTTTCCGATAGGAAAATCGAAACACGTGAGTGCAACTGCCCTCATCAAGGCTAGTTGCAAAGTGTTCAGCTTGTTGCGGCCTTAACCAGCGGTGACTGGAATTATGGTTCAGGCGATGAAAAGCCCAACTATTGTCTTGCGCTAGGAAGTGATGAGGAGCTTGTGACGCGTTGATGGAATGTTCATATGTGGCAGCGCTAGAGGCAGGATGTAAAGAAGAAGAAAAAATACAACCTCGCTGTTATTCTCTGGCGCGCCAAGTTGGACAAGCCACTTTCGTGCCGTCCGCATACAAAATGGTACTATTTGTGACCTAGTGGGGGAGGGGGCGAAGACGTGTTGGAAACTTCCGGGTGTCGAAGCATAAATGAAAGGCATAGGTAATTGTGAAAGTGAGGGTGGATGAGGGTAAATCCAAACCAGCTGAACTCACCGCAGTTGCCCACGATATTGGAAACGACAGGTGAGCAAGTGCGAACCGGAAGAGTTATGCAAGTGCAGGAGGGCCAAGGGGATAGTCCCCGACTAAGGGCGCTGGAGACTAGGCAGGCTAAGGTATAAGGTAAGAGGGTAGGGTACAAAGGCGGAACAACCGGACACTGAATCATCGCAACTCGTGGCCAAGCCTTCAAGGTTGGCAGGTGGCCAGCTGACAACTCGCCAGACCGAGTGGGTGTCGGAAGAAACCGAATTGTGCCCTGAAGTTTGTCCTGATTCCACATCCAAGATGGCCGGCATGCTGGTAGCGCTCCGCTTGGAGGCAAGCAAGCAAGAAATTGCAGGGGAATATAAGAGATGCAGGGTACCATTGGCTGCAGTGGCACAGAACTAGGGACAGCATCGTGCAACTAGGAAAGCGCCTAGGTGGCGCACGAGATTGGAACATGACTGGCTCAGACGAATGGAATGACAACTCACCGTGCTGACGCAGCGTCCACGGGCTTCTCTTTCGAGTCTGCAGGCAGCTCTGGCGCATTGGTGGCTGCAAAGGGAGCTGAGGATGGCCCTGCTGGCGCTGGCGACACCGAGACCGTCGTCGCATCAACCTTGGCTTCGACTGGGAGGGACGAGGGCCGCGGCGTGTCGTCCGACGGCGGTGCTGGGAACGGGGCCTTGGTTGACGACGATGCCGAAGGCGGACGCGACGTCGGCAGCCTAGGCTCGGCCGCGCGGTCGGTCTGCGTCTTGGTGTGGTCGCCGTTCGTGTCCATGGCGACAAGATACTGCGGTGAAGACGACGAGTGACGGCGGTAAGAAGAAAAGAAGAGGAAGCGGATATGGGTTGGTCAATGTGACTCGTGTCGCAACTCCGGATTCGAAGAAGCGTGTCGCCAAGTAATAAATGTTTTGGCTATTATCACCACCTTTCCGTAGCTTGTGGGACTGTAGAAACCCTGATAGGATAAATGACGTAAAAGATGGGGGAAATGTAATGGAGTTTTGAAAAGGGAAATACGACTTAAACCATTGAGGCCTCGATGATGGTGAGCAAGAGGACACAAGGACAACGAGGAGCCAAATGCAAAAGGTTTAGCTGGGGGTTTTGGTGGCCACGTCGGGGGCTGTTGGGGTCTCCCAAGCAAAACCGTGATCTGCGTAGCGGGAGTAAAAATAAGTAAGTTATGCAATGGTGGCTGAGAGTTGAGTCGGTCAATGCCCCCAGCAAGTTAAGTTGGATGAGCTCAGAGTTAACAAGATAACGATGAGGCGAAACTCTGGGACTTTGCAGAGACAGGGCAAAGATAAGGAAATGGAAATGGGAAAGGGGGGCGAGGCGGGAGGCGTCTGGGAAAGAAGGAAGACGGAGGACGCGAGGAAAGGAAAAAAGTGGGATAGGGAAAGAGATGTAAGGTAAGGTAAGTAAGGTCAGGTAGGGAAGAGAGAGAAGAGAGAGGGAAAGGGAAGGGAAAAAACGTGAACGAGACTCGAGGACCGGAGAGAAATTGGGGGTGGACAGGGGGGGAATGACAGTGAGAGACAGGTTTTAGTTTCCAAGGGAGATCAGTTGACTTGCGTGTGCGTGAGTCGACTGGTCTGTCTTTTTTTCGGGCGACTAATAATAATAATTGGCTTGACTTGCAAGCAGCATTGCATTTTGGCTAGTAATAGACGGCTCGGGTATCCGTGGAGTCCTCGACAACCCCGATCTGGCCACAATCCCTGGCGCGAGTTATGTGGAATATACCTCTCCAATACCTGAAGTGGCTACAACCATTTACGTTAGTTACCATACCCCGGTCAACTAAGGTAAGGTAACCTCGTCAGCGCTCCGCGCCCACCGGTAGGTACTAGGTAGTAGGTACTGTACCGTGCCGTTGTGTCCGCCTTTCACAGAAGAAGCCCTGGCCCGGGTATTATTTTATTATGCGTCCCGGATCTGGTTCTCCCCAACGCCGGGGGGCCGCACGCAAGGTGTCGGACGCGACTCTGCGTCTGCTAACACCATAGGTACGGCTTCAAATATACGACCCTTCCCCTTCCCCCCCTCCCCGCTCTTTACTTCATCATTTCCTGTGTCGGAGACGCGGGAGAGGGGGGTTTTGCACCTTAATTCGACTGGAAACTTAGTTGTGTCCTAATCATGCGTAATAAGGCGGTGATGGAAGTTTCCCGAATGAGGAAGGGGTTCCAGATAAGGCTCGATCACGGACAAGCAACCTGCTGCATGCACCCAAATGCGCGCGCCCCCAAACCCGCAAATGGCGCCATGCTGCTGGACAGCCATTTACGGTATCTACCGTACAGTGCCTTGGCCTTGATGTGACTTACTAAGACCAACGCAGAAAAATACGACTGTCGCATCCTGGCTTCATTGGTCGCTGGTTGCACAAAACCAAAGAGAGAAAACAAAATGGGTTTCCTAGTAAGGCAATGAGACCCGATCGCGAGGAAGGGGGAAAAAAAGAGGAAGAAAAAAAAAGAAAGAAAAAAAAAAGTGCTCGGTGGGGTCGAAGGAGCCAAACAAGCCTTCGTCTGGAACGGAGCAAGAAGGGGGGAACAGCAAAACAAGTCGGATCGAGAGACGGACGCCCTTGATTAAAACCCAAGAGGCTAAATATCAAGAAACCCGCTGAGCTCGGTGCGACTTGACGACGCGGCGGGCAGCATTTCGAAACCGAGCGGGACGAAAGTCCTGATTCATTGGATTGGATCGGGGTGTGCATGCGACCAAGGAGGGAAAAAAGGCCAGCTCGCCAAGCCACCAATGAAACTAAAGCACTGAGCCTAATGGATCAAGCGATGGACGGGTTGCGTTGGACCAGGTCGCCCCATTGGAGCGTTGGTGTAGCTGTCTTCAACCCCTTGTCAATTACCTTAATTACACACGATACGATGCCATGTCTGGATGCGCCCCCGTGTGGCGTAGCCCTCGACACAAGCTCGATACGGCATGGTAGTGCCCGGTTGCGAGTCGCGTCATTCATTGGGCGGCCTTCCGCAATTGTTCGCATGCTGCATACAGGCTATCTGGTGATTGCACCACACCACACACACACCACACACACATATATATCAAAGACAGAGTCGCGCATGCAGACCGCACTGTGCAGCGACTATAGGTTCAGCTGTGCCATGCCGGTTGCCCTCTGTCTCCCCTCTGCCCCTACAACGAGGTGGAGGAAGAGAAACGAAGACGCGCAAAGAAAGAAGCAATAGTGCGCTCTGCGTTGGTTGAGCTGACTGTATCTCCGCTTTGCTCCACCCAATTCGAGCGTCTCTCTACAGTACCATCTTGGCAAATGCTTTCCTTGGCCTCCTTGCGTTGTGCAACAGTCTTCAGCAAACCTTCGGTACCGTTTATGTAATGCCCGTGCCGGGGTAGCTGAAGGGGAGTGTCCGCAACACAACCGAACCTCACGGAATGGCACCTTTTGGTCGTAGCATGCAACCTTGTCCGAAGTCCCGTTTTTTTTTTTCCCCTTGTCTTCTTGTTTGCCCGTCGCCTGCCCACGGACAATTATGGTTCCATCATCTCGTTATTCTGCGTGCCTACCCGGGACAGCTCGAGGAAGTAATAGACGTGCCAGCGATGACATGCTTCCAGCACTGGTCGGCGTAACTTACTCCATGATGACAATGATGACAATTATTACATCGCAGGAGTTTAAACAGGTATAGACTAGCTGCAAGCTGAAGT
Organism: Paramyrothecium roridum; assembly: GCA_003012165.1. NCBI lineage: Eukaryota > Fungi > Ascomycota > Sordariomycetes > Hypocreales > Stachybotryaceae > Paramyrothecium > Paramyrothecium roridum. The sequence continues at coordinate 44,158 of PXOD01000020.1, read as the reverse complement.
AAGATCCCCAAAAACAGTACCACAAAAGAGTACACCGATGCAACTATGGCGGAGGGAACGAGGCATTCGGAAACGAGGCACGATGAACCGGGGGGGGGGGCTACAATGTCCTACCGCTTGGCGCAGATGATGCTCTGTTGGCTCAATCAATTTGGCTCTTTAATTAACCAAGCCCAGATCAGCCTGCACCAGGAGCGAGGATCGACGAGCGCATCCTCCCTCCCCCCTCTCCCTTTGATCCATTTGCCCCATCCACTCAACCTCAATTCAGTAACCGGTAAGGCAGTTGCATATGACCGATAAGCTGATTCCGGCTACCTCTGACGAACTGGTACCGTGCGTCCTGGGGGGGGGGGGGGGGGGGGGGCAACTGAATGGCCCGCCGTTTGCAGGGATCGCCTCTTGCAGATAGAAAGAGGCATAGTTGTTGAAAAAGTGACAAAGCCGCGCGCAACAAGGATGTTTGACTGCGGTGCAAGTGCCAAGTTGCTAGATTACGCCAAACAGTCGCGCAAGGCTAAGGAGCAACCAACAGTCGTAGCGAAATCCTTCAGGCGAGCAGAGAAACAGAGACAAATTGCTCCAATCTGCGTTTCTTGAATGCATGGTATTTGTTATAGGTCCTAGCACATATGCCGTTTCCAGCTCTCGTCATGTTCCTGTGGGATTTGGCAATCCTTCTGTCTTTCGCGTTGACAACCCGACGGCGCTCGCTTTCCCCTATGCTGAAACAACTCCGACCCCTGTCAACTCGGTGGCCGTGATGCTACTACACCCACACCACCCTGAAGTCCGTGTTTCCCCATCGCGTCGCTTACTTTTCTGCGAGACGTAGTGGAGCCTGTCGATTCGGGGGGGAGCCACCAACCAACGTGCATTTCAACGAGAAGCATGACGGCGGCGACTACGTAGAGGGGAAGCTGCAACTCGGGCCATGCTGCTTTGGTTGTCAAGGTACTCCTATTTTTTTCTGCCCTTGAATGCATTTGCAACTGCCTAGCTTGTCCTCATACCCGAGAACAAACACGTCGCAGGAGGAGCCAGCCGCAACTTGATCCGCACGAAAGCAACACCGCCCCCAGCCCCCGGCTCCCAGCGTGGGACGGTGTGCGGAACCGAAGGGAACCTACTATTTAAAGCAAACCAGAGCACAGCACAGAAAGTAAAGGATTGCTTGCGTGAGGAGTCGTGTAACGTACTCAGCAATCCGTCTTTCATGAAATGGAAAGCCATGGAAACCTCGGTATAGGAAGTCCTCATCACCCAGCCGCTCCACAGCTGCTTCGGCCGCAGAGCCAGGGTCGCAAGAACGCACCTTAATGATGTGTGAGCGCCTGTGTGATGCCAATCGAGGGTTCTGCAACAACCTCATTCGCTGAACCTTCTGGGTAACTTTCGCGCCTGGATTGTAATTTCGCTTGGCGTGGCATGTTGGCTCGGGAACTTTCTCAATGTCCAAATTCGATGGACCAACAAAGGCTCCGCTCCGCTGACGTGAGTCACATGTCAAACGCAATGAGAGCCGACAACGTTTTAGGGCAAAGAAGATCGCGCATCAAGTCGAGCGTGCCAACCTGCCTTGTTCTTCGTAGCGGGGGGGGCTTCTCCCAACGAGGGGTACAGTCTCTGATAAGGACTAGACGTTCTGAGAACTAATTGGTCCGTGGACGCCACAGCACTTGGTTAATGTGGAATTGCAGTAGCTCTATGTCTTGGGTACGTTGTTCAATGCGTAACCCTGATGGGTGCTTTGCGCTCAACGTCCAGAGCTTGAATGATAGCAACCAAGAATCCTAACGAAAAGCTGCCTCGACGAACGCCTTGAACCCTGACAATCATGACGATGCCGCAAAGCGGGCTGTTCCGAAACCCGTAGATGAGAACAATATCCAACTTATCTCTACACCTAGGCCGGTGGCCCACGCTGCCTGGCTTGTAGCCTCCCTCACCCCAGATTGCGTATTGAACAATCCCATGCCAGCCAGCATTGTATAGTATGATGCAGCAAGCCGTAAGACGAGAACCTCGCCTTTTCATCCACCCCTACCTCCGCGGCCCCGACCTCGGCCTCTACCTCTGCCTCGCCATCCCCCGCGGCCGCCTTTTTTGTTCGGCCCCCTACTGTTTCTGTTGTCGAAGCGCTCATATAGTCTCTCTTCCCCAAAAGCGCCCTCAGCAAACCTCATAAAGTTGACGAGACCACGGTCGACGATGGCGATGAGCACATTGCGGTGCCCGTGCTTCAATCGTTGATATAACCTTCCGGGCCCTTGCCAGGACTCGTTCGGGGGAGCGTAGGGCGTAGACTCCAGCAGAGTCTCAATCTCGCTGAGCGTGGGCACGCCGGTCTCGTCGGCGTCCACGACAGCGATGCGAAAGTCTGGGGGCGGGGGGTTCTTCTTGGAGAACGGAGTTCCCACAGACTTCCACACGTGAAAGTCAACCTTGAATGGCTCAACAGGGCCTCGGTCACCCGACCGTATCTGCAGTGGGTTGTGTCGTGGCAAAATGGCAAGGCGCTGGTAGATGGGCTTGTAGGCTCTGTACAGGCCCGGCGCAACCAGTGGTTCGAACGAATTACGGCTCGCACGCGCGTCCCGGCTGACCAAGGAAAAGAGCCACTGCCATAGAGTTTTCGTCGGCTGAGGCGGTGCTGGAGGAGGCGACATCTCTGCGGGAGCACGTAATACGTTGAAGCCGGATCTCTTCAGATGCGTGTAGACTTGATACTTTGGCAACGTGATTTTCCCATGCTCGCCTTCTTGGCCTATCAAGGAGGCGTATGCGCCCTCGAGGCTAAGCGGGAAGCCTGAATCAAACTCATCGACGTCGAGAGCTTGACGTGCCGGCTCCGCCGAGAGTTCTCCTACCATAAATAAGGACTCAAGCGTCGCGGTAGGCCACCAAAGGTCAATCGATGCTCTTTCAACGAGGTATAGGGCCTCCTCGGGCAGCAGCCATAGCCTTCCAATGCCAGGTTGGTCCTTGGCGCCTGGAAAAGCTCTTCCGATGTCTTTCATCCAATTGCCGCGCTCATGCTCCATGACCACGACGCGCTCTCTCATCCACAGGTTATCTGGCTGAGCCACGTCGCGTTGCTTGGCCCATTCTGGGAAGTACCAGCCTCGTGCCCACGCATCCGCTCGGTGCGTTCTTGTGTAGCTCAGAACATCCTCCATGGCCTTCCTGCTCGTCTCCAAAGTGTTCTCCTGCAACTGAGTACCGTGTGACTCGAAATCCTTTTCACCTTTTCGTATGTTTTTGCTCGATACGCCCTTCTTCTCGAACATGGACATGAATAGTTTGTAATCTGGAACCTCATCTTCGGGGTCTCCCTCTGCTGTGGCTGGCCCTTGCTCTGTTGAGGCTGGAAAGGCACCCAACAGGTTGGGGTTTTCCTCATCATCAAACGCCATCTCCTAGATCAACTGGGACAAGTATTCGTATCCGCTCTTTGTGGTCCCAGGACACTTAGATTGCCTCAATGTAAACTCGGGTATTGTCCCGTCTTCAAAAGGCCGCCACGTTCTGATCAGATGCGTTCAAGCGTCGCGCAATTGAGCTATTGCTGCCACAAGGGCTTCGAGATCCAAGTGGATGGTGTGCCTCACGAGAATGAATGCAGCAAGTTGCAAGCTTGATGCCGGAAAGGAGGTTTGTGAATGGAAGTAGGGAGCCTTTATGAGAAAACGTGTGGTCTTTAGATCCGGGGTGAATCCAGCTTCATGCGAATGAGTGAAGACAATAATGGCCTTCGACTTCCTTAGCCTGGTGAGCGACTACTGATGGGGATGGAGTGATTCGACAAGGGAGTCATGAAGTGAAGGTGAGAGCTCGGATTTTTTTGACACCAATTCCACCACGCCGTCTTTCTGCTAGATACTCCATACCTACATAGTTGGGTTGACGCGTGGAGATGACAAGTCAGCATCCGACGAATGGGAGTTTGGCCGAGTGGTTAAGGCGTTGTGTTTAGGTTCCCTCTTCGAGGCATACTTTGAACCGCAATGTGTACGCACGCGCAGGTTCGATCCCTGCAGCTCCCAATCTTTTTTTGCCAATTCTTTCCTTCTTTAGGAACTGAGCATAATGCCCGCTTCTATATCTCATAGATATATTTTTGTTCTTTTTCCATCTTCGTGCATCATTCGCTGTGTGGACGCCTGCGCGATGTGTCGAGCCGAGTAGAATTTACCCACTTCACGAGACCTATAGAACGTCGTCATGCCACTGAGGAGCTTAATAGATTTCTATATCTAAAGACAGATAGATACTGGCTTGAACCGCCCTCACAATACTCCGTAACCAGAACTCGCTTGCGTGCAAAAGCCTGCCATTCCGAAAGTCGCCAATTTACACCGATCTCCCAAAACGCCGTTGACCATGCGTCATTGCTAATCGTTACCTGCTGCGCTACACTTCGCAACAGCCATGAAAATGCCTCCCCTAGGGTATATACGTCGCCAAACTGCGCCCCCGAAGCCAGACAAGCTAGAGTTCCTGCCCACCCTTAGCACCTTATACTTCCCTTACCTTCGCAGCGCTCGTGGTTTGAACTAAGCGGTCCAGGAGAAGGCTCGTGCATTTACCGCGCGACGCACCTTCTATGGAGCAGAACTTCGTATATCGAAAGAAACTTTGGTCATGTCTAGTCCTTTCGGACAATGGTAACCACTGTGCTCTCGTGTGCCGGGCATTGTTACACCTGTAGTATCGCCATTTAAAACCCCCTTCACTCAATAAACGGTTTCTTGTGCCCTCCTATTAAGCACAGACCCAATGTTCTCAATGCGTCGCGATCGCTTGCTAGGATAATAGAATGGGCAGGAAGCATAGGATTGTGAGGATCCACGTGCGAAGCGTCCTTTGCTGCTTGTTCGATGGCATCCATTTCTTCCTTGCAGCCCTGCTGATCCAGAGGACATATGACAATGGGTTGACGGAGGGCCAGGTCGCGAGCGCCACTCAGTTGCACCTAAGCTCATGTCAGTTTCCGTCTCAAAGTTCGACTGGTGCTATTATTCACAGTACCTTAATGTTCAGGTAGAATTCTATCTTGTATAATGTCGAGGTTGTTGTGAACGAGGGTACTTCGTATAATGGAAACGCAGGCTTGCCACGCTTGATGATGCCTTCGGGGTCTCTGAGATCCTTTGACGGAAAGCAGAGTCCAATGTTGGTCACGTAACCCGCCTCGGGCATCTTCGTTCTAACCTGTTGAACCTGCTTGGATAGCTTATTGACCTTTTTCGTTGGCTCGTCTCCCTCGGGGTTGTAGGTGATTTCCTCTTCGATGGAAAGGGTAATTTTGTCTATCGTGACTTTCCTTGCTTTACTTGGCCAGTCGGGATTCGGCGATAATTTGATATACACGGTGATGGGATCGCTGGGACCGTAACTCCACCGTGGTAGGTTAATGCCGAGTTGTACGACATTATCGTTGGTGACGACCTTAGTCTCGGGCTTATTGTACATTCCAAAGGTGGAAAGGGTGTCGTATCGCCGGAGGGGCATAGGGAAGCTGTACTTGTATTGGTTGCTGTGTCCTTGCTGAACAGTAACGACAAGCTCGTAGTACGTTTCGGCTGTCCGGTTCGGTAGTTGAAGGGAAGCTGGCGGTATTCGACGGTTCGTTTCCTCGCCGCCTCTGCCGAAGGGTATGAAGAGTACGAAGGGCAGGTCCATGGCGATGACACTTTCCGCCTCCTTGCCCGAGGCGCATCTGAACAATAGCACCTCCTTGCCCACGACATCTGTAGTCTCCCGGCGCGGGGTCCCCAAGTGTCGCTTGGCTAGGCTGTCGGCATCGGGGTGGATCGATTCTCGCCGCTGTAGGCATATTCGTACTAAGGAGATGGGGACAGGCATAGAAAAGCCCTGGCCGGGCCGGATTTCCACCTTGCCTTCGATTCGCGGCTATGATTGCGATGAGGCATCATGTCAGCGAAAAGCAGTTCTTGAGGGGGGGAAGTGTGAGATTGCGCATGCGCATGCGCATGTGCTGCGATGCGATGCGATGCGATGCGAAGACAGCCCCAGAAACCTGGCCAGAAACCTGGATGGAGGAGGCAGCTTACCAACGTGGCAGAAATGCCAGGATAGCCGACGAGGAAACTGCTGTTCGGGGGGCCGGCGACCCTCACGCAGGCGGGTGCCGAGTTGGCCATGCTGGCGGTGGTGTTGCTGGTCGCGGAATGATGAGGTGTGGACGGCGAGGGTGGGGTATCGAGCGTCGGCCAGCCGCCGAGGCTACCAGAAGCCGGGGTCGAGATGCGCGCGGCACGGCGGCTGGCAACTAGTCTGGCGGTTGATGCGATGGGGTTGTTGGACTGGTCGGGCGTAAAGTAGAGGCGGCTTGGCGGTCGCATCACAAAACCATGTACGACGCAGGGGAATGAGAGAGAGAGAAGCGCAAAGGATCGAGATGGCGTCGGGACAGCCAACGGAAAACGTGGGGAGAGAGGGCAGAGTGTGCGGTGGCCCACGGGCGCGTACAGAGATGGATAAAAAGGTAAGGTAAGGTGATTTTGGAGTAACCGCCGTGAGACGAGGGCGAATTGACAAGAAGAGAACTGCAGAGCCCCAGCTCCGGCTTAGGCTAGGCGGAATTGCGATGCGAGAGAGGGTGCGGGACGCAAGCTGTGTGGCTGAGATGGTCTGGGGTTTAACGAGGGGAGGGGCTGAGGGGAGGTGAGGGGAGACAAGACTTGTTGGCAGCGTAGGTAGGTAAGTAGATAGTTATGGGATACTGTAGGTAAGGTAAGGTGCCTTGGGTAAGGTAGGACAGATTGGTCGAAAGCAGCTAATCAATTAATAGTACAGCACCATAGATGATTGTGAGACTGTGGAGAGATCGGACGAAATTATGCCATGTGCGTCGGAAACAAGACACCTGCAAATGCGAAGCGGAGGCGGAGGGGTTGCGGAGAACGAGAAACAGGACCAAGCCCAAGGTAGGCACGCAAGGTAGGTAATGCCTAGGTAAGAATGGATGGGAATAAGGTACCGTACAGAATTGAAGAAGGGAAGGAAGAATGAATGAAGGGAAAGACGAGGAGAGAAAATGCAGAACCGGAATGGACATGTTGCACAGGCTAAAGCACCGTCACCCCAGAGGTAAGCCAAAGCAACAGACTGTGCCTCAGCAACACAGCATTACAAAGCTGCCGTAGTGCCTTGCAGTGATTGCAGAGGGAAGAAGGATAACAGCCGAAGCACATAGTTACACATGGGTGAGGCGTGGACCCCAAGCCTGAGATCGCCAGCTACCTGAAGCTAAGCTAATGTGGGCTGTGGATTACTGGCCATGATCGTGCTACTAACAACTAAGTCTCCCAGCATGGCGCTCCTTTTGGACTTTGGCGACATTGCGACTGATGGCAGGATCCGAGCTTGTGGCAGTGCAAACACCCAACAGAGAGGATAAAAAAATATGACGAGAAGTGAGATGCTAGATAGACGCAATGCACATTGCATAAACAAGAGACGTAGGAGTTTGGTTGTGGATGTTGCTCAGCAGCATGCCTTGGCTAGCAGGTTGCTGAACGAGCTACTTGGCGTATCCAAGATAGCTCATGTAGAGGTTGCCTTGGTTTCCATGCAAGACGAGCAGTAGCGTTGAAACACGCGGACAATATGCAGAGCCAACCTATGTTCTTTGTTACGAGGAGAATACAGTATAATACTTGCTTTTTTTCTTTTTCTGTTTCTTTCTTATACTGGCGTACATGTTTCATCCACTGCGATTCCCGGTGCTGACCGCTAAGGAGCTCCTAGAACATCACACCGCCGAGGGTCAGGGATCCTGTATCGCTTCCACCGGCCAAGCAATCGGAAGCCTCGCGTTGCTCTACCACCGCTTGTCGCTTGTACCCTTGCAGTGCCGAATGCCTGCTTTCTGTATGTTAGCCTCAAATCTAATTACTGTAGACCAGGCATGGGGGGGGAGCCCGAACAGATTAGTGTTTTCATGTTATGAAGTCAACATGAAATAATTCTCTCCGGCAACACAGCTATGCATTCGTCATCTTTGCATTACTGCGTAGCTTAGCTTGTTTATTAGCGACAATGTCAAACATAAATTACCTTAGTTTCCATGTTAGCTGCAGGTTGCCAAGGAATTTGTGGAGTTGACAGCAACAACCCCGTTTGGGACTAGCGCTTCCCGGATCTCCAATCCTAGCTCCATCGCATTGTTTCCAAAAAATCGTGAAACATCCATCCTCACCAAATAAATAGTCCTCGGAAATTTTGGAGAGAGTCAGCAAAAGGAAAGAAACGAAAGAAAGGACGCAAAAACCAAAGAACGGAGGACACAATTTTTGATTTGTTGTTCTACAATCCAAAACATCCTTTTGCTTCCGACTACACGACATCGAGAAAGAACAATGTCCGTCACTTTGCATACCACCCTCGGTGATCTCAAGATCGAGGTCTTCTGCGAGAGTGTGCCAAAAACTGCCGAGGTAAGTGACTGGCGGCACGGAAAAAGCCCCGTCTGCACCACCTCGAGCTTCCTAGCCGGCTAACGCAGCCTCGACTGCAGAACTTCCTCGCCCTCTGTGCCTCCGGCTACTACAATGACTCGCCCTTCCACCGCCTCATCCCCAAGTTCATGATTCAGACCGGGGCCCCCGCGACGCCGACCCCCGACAACCCAAAGGGCGGCCGCTCCATCTGGGGCGGTGCCTTTGAGGACGAGATCCGGCCGGCTCTGCGCCACGGCACCCGTGGCGTCGTGTCCATGGCCAACAAGGGGCCTGGCACAAACGGCTCGCAGTTCTTCATCCTCTTCGACAAGGCGCCCCATCTCGATGGACTGAACACTGTCTTTGGCAAGCTCATCGGCGACGATAGTCTCGACACCCTCGCCAAAATGGAAGCCGTAAAGGTCGACAAGAAGAGCCGCCCCGTAGAGCCGTTCCGCATACAGACGATTACCATCCATGCGAACCCTCTTGCTGGTTAGAAGTTGCTGTCACACGGAGGTCTCCCTACATCACAAGTTGCATCATTTTGGGTTGGGCAAAACACAAAACATTGGTCATACTATACTACTCTATGAACGTGACAACTTACCAACCTCGATACGCTCAGTGTCTGCTTGGACCAGCGAGCTGCACTACGGGAGAAACTCGCCTATCATACGTCCGGACAGAAGAGGACGGTTACCGAGTCATCGTCCGATAGCCGAACCGGCCAGTCGTTGGGATCGCAGGACACCCAGATCAAGTCCCGGAAGCCCCGGTCCTCAATGGCTTGGAACACGTGCAGGAGCTGACGCTGGTTGAGGCTGTCAAGGCAGATGGCCGTCTCAACCACGCTTGGACACTTCTCGTCCACTAGAAACACGTAAGCCTTTTGCAACGGCTGAGTGAGCTTCAACTGATTGATACTGTCTTCGTACCAGACCGCATTGGAGAGACTGGTGCTCACAAACTCCCAACCGCGGACGGCGCGTCTCTGCTTGGCAATGGCTGCGGCCCTGAGGCGCTCCGCTGCCCTGAGCTTGCTCTGGGTTAGCTTTCCCCTCTTCCGAAGCATGTCCTCCTCGCTCGCATAGAACTCCCGCATCGCGCTGTACACCAATGTGAACTTGGCATCCGGTACAGCTCTGCCTCGGACAAGACCTAGCCTTTCATAGACTCGTGTTTGGGCCTCTTCTTGACGACGACAGTAAGCAAACTGGAGCGCCAAGTGGGGAGGATCTGCAGAGATGGACTTGAGTTGCTTCTTACCTTCTAGAACATCCAAAGTTATCGTGCGATGGCGCCATATCCATCCGAGGTCGTCGGTGCTGACCGAGCTCAGCGGTGCGTGGTCATCTGAATCGCTGGGACCTGGCACATTCTCGCCCTCAGCGACGACAGTCGGACCACGGCTCATGTCATACCTCTTCCAGACGGCTCCGAACTCACGGAATAGACGATTAAGCTGGGTCTTCTGACCTCTGCGGCCGGAGTGGGGCGTACCGAAGTATAAGTCTGCCTTGCTCGTACCCGCGAGGTTGCGCAGAGTTGGTTCGTTCCTGGCACTTGTACGCCGGCCACGGGGTTCTTCTTCATCCTCGCTGCTGTCCGACGATGATTCTTCGTCATCAGATGTTGTATCATCGCACGAGTCAGCATCGCAGTTGATTGCATGCAGAACATCACGAGTATGCTGAGCCTTCAGTTGTTTCATCATGGTAGCCGAGACCGACTTACCTACGGTGCCTGCGTCGTCCTTGGCAACCTTGAGTTCTGAGACGGCTGGTAGACCTACGGCCTTGCGCCATTGGGCCCTGTTGTTGAAAGCAACGGTGATCTTGCGGCGTTGGTCCCTCCCAGGAAGGGGAGGCAGATTCAAGCGAAGCATAGTGAATATTGGGTGCTGGGAGGAGGGTTGTCTCGTGTCTGCGGAAACTCTCTAGGGCAGTGTCGTGGCGAGGATCGTAATTTTTGTCTTTTTCTGCTTCTCTAGGTATACTTTGGCCCATGGCAGTTCTACATACTTAAATACTTTCAAGGTTGTCATAGACTCGATAAGTTTTCATTGTGCAATTGTTGACTTTGGTGTATCCTCGAATGCTAGAACAGCATCTTTGTTACTTTGTCTCGATACACAACTCACAAAGGCCATCCATGTTTCCGCCGAGGGGACAATAGCATTGTTCAAACATTACAAAGGATCAACTTCATAAGATAGTCGTAATTAATGGAGAAGGATGGGAGGCACCCATTTGCTTTTATTTTCTTTCCCGCCCGCTTCACTGTTCACTGTACAAAGTGAACCTTGTAGGCAGCCTTTCTTTTGCTCTCACACACGTGAGTCTACCTCTTCAAATATTGCATATTTACAGTGCTGTACTGTACGAATCGCTGCTATAACGACCGAAAGAGTCTCTGCTCTTGTATTTTGTCATGTTCTCATCCCAGTCCTCCCTCCTTGGGTAGGCGTATGCCGTGATTTAGAAAACAACCCCATGAAAGCCGCCCCAAACTCTTGAAATGCAACCGAGTCCATTCGCTACATCACCACCCAGCCCACGAGCCCTAGAGAAACCCACATAACACCGAATAAAAGCTCGCCTTCGAAACGAGCCATAGAACTCAATATGTCTCCTTCATCCGCGAGTCGCTCGACCCCTTCAATCTCAATCAACACGTCGCCGTTTGCCCCCTCGGTCTTGACCAGCCGGTGGAAAGCCAAGGTCATACCGCTGTATCTCTTCGGTTGTTGCAGGACTTGGTGTGTTGATCTTGCTGCCAGCTTTGCTTGCTTGAGGCTCTTGCGGTAGGACATTCCCGTCAGCATCCAAATTAAAGTTGAAGTCGTTCCCGTCACCACCGAAAGCCCCATCGTGAAGGAATGCGTCGCTGTCGAAATATTGTTCCAGATCCACATTGGGCGGGTCGAAGTAGGTATCGTTCGTGTCCTCGAGTCCAGGAATTCGTCCATTAGGGCTCAGGGGTCCTAGGAGCTCTCCTAGCTCGCTAATCTTTGCGTCCTGTTCACTTTGTAGCCGCTGCAGTTGATCCAAATCAAGCTGATTGGCACTGATCTGGTGCAACGAGGGGGGAGGCATTTGGGGAGACCGCATGATAGGAGACAGGGATGGAGGGGCGTGCATATCGGCACTGGGAGGGGAAGCGCTTGTGGGAGGAGACATCGAGGGCATGTTGACAGCAGGTGCAGAGGTTGCAGGGATGGATGGTGTCGAGCCTGCTGAGGATTGTGCTGCCATGAAATTGACCAGTTTGTTTCTTTGATCGTGGCTCAGGGCGTTCGGAGCGTTGGCGACGAGCTCTGCAGCTTCCGGCAAGTCCAGTCCCGAGGAATTGGTTGCGTTGTGGTCATTGATAATCTTCATCATTCGTTCCTGCGGGTTCTTTTCCAACTCCTGCCGCAGAGATGGGGGCGTTTCTGCGGGCGGAGTATCGAGAAGCTCCGTAACATGTCCCATCTCAGGATTGTGGCTACTGATACCATGATATGATGTGTTTCCGAAGGAAGATGCCCTTGTTGAGGGGGTCTTGCTACCTTGTTCAGGGATAGGTGGCAGGAGGCCTCTGGTTCTCTTCTGAAGCCCCCCAACGCCAGTATTTGGATCGAGTTGTGACTGTATAAAGTCTCCCAAGTCAACGACGCTGCCTTGGTGGGGTTGTTGCTGTCCCTGATTCGTGATCATGCTAGAGATAATATCGCCAACATTTTGTGAGTTGCCCTGTTCCTCCAATGTCTTACGGAACACATTTGCCAAGAAGTTAAGTATGGCATTGATTGAGTTCTGGTGACGGTCGTGCTGGCTTTGGAACATCAAAGCCTGGTTGTAAAGATCGTTGTTGTTTCGTTGCAGGCGGTTAATGGCATTGAGTATGAGCTTCTGTTGTTCCCGCAAACTACCCAACTCCTCTCGAATCACTGCCATTTCCTTTCTCTGTAGCGGCTGGCTTTCAGGCGCAGGTAGAGACCGTCCCGTCGGAATATTGGAGGTACTGATTCCGTGGTTCGGAATTTCATCATGAACGGCTTCCTCTTCGCTATCTTGATCACCATCGGGGTTCTTCGCTCCTTTTTTGTTTTGTTTCCCACTTTTTGGCTTGTTAATGAGCCACAGTAGATTGGGGTGACCTCGACGGAAGAAAGGATTCGAGTACTCGCTGGGACTCTTGTTTTTGCGTTCGCTAGCGCGCATAGAATTGTCGGACAATCCAACACGTTTGTGGAACCCATACATGTTGAGCTGTCGCACGAATGAGGCGTAGTTGTTATGCTTGAAGAGCTCTGGAATGAGGGTCTTAGCAAACTCATCCTCGTCCAACACAATGAACGAATCGCCTTTCTCTGACCACCGGATCAGGTCCTCATTTTTTCGCTCCTCAAGGAAACTAGACTTGTTAGAGACGATCGAGTCGGCCACAGGACGCCGTGCGACTACTTACCTACTCAGCTTCTGCACAAACGGAGGAATTTGTTTTCGTTTGCCTTGCGCATCTCGCTTTGCTTTCTGCGCCATCTCCTCCAACAACTCGACATTGTCCTGCTCTGTCAAGTTCTCTCCCGTGCCTTGCTGGAGCAAAGAACCATCGTCGCCAAGGCCCATCCAAGGCTCAACGGCCGTATCGAATGCTTGGCGAGGGTTCGTTTGCACCAGCGCATGATTTGGTTGTCGACGAGTGAGTGAGTTGGAAGGCGCAACGGCATTCTGCGAATACGACGGCTGGGCCGGCATTAGGCCAAACGAGTTTGCGGCGGATGTCGAGTTGTCCACAAAGCCCGTGGTATCAGCGGCCCCATTCCACCTCATGATCTGGTCCGCCCCCACGTTCGCCGGCGCATACGGTTGCTGCATTGGCTGCTGGATTGGTACGATGGGAGAAGCACCTGGAGCGGGTCGCTTCCGTGAACCTGGCGCAGACATGTAGAGGGTAGTAATAGTCGGCCTGGAGGCCTTTCGTGGAGAGGATAGCCGTCCACTGTTCTGGCGCAAGTGCGCAGAAAAGGCAGATTCGATGGTGTCTGATTCGCAGCCTGTCTACAATCTCAGATTGCAGGGCGGAGGATCGCCAGGCTGGGGTTAGGCAGCGAGCCGCAAGTAAGGCTCTAGATTTCGTGCCAGGCACGTATCTGATAAGAGAGTAATGACGAGCGGCGGGAAAGGCTGTTCAAGGGTTCGAGGTTGATTGCGCCGTGCGGAAGGGCAATTGGCGGAGTTTGAGATGGGAGTCCGCCTGGTGCAATCGGCCGTGTAAAATTGGGGGAAAAAGTTCGCTTCTGGTTGGTTGGCTGCGCGTCTGTCTGCCTGTCGTCTGCTGCGACGAGATTTGAATGTTAGATGAAGAGCTAGGACTTGCGAATGGCAGGTCTGATCCCTGGACAACCGCACCCGTGTTTCCGCGGCTGTCGTGGTTCAAGTTGCGGCTGCGCGGTGCAGAGATTTGAAGCAGGGACTGGCGATGGGAGTTTTACCTCGAGTCCGCTCTATGGCCTGATGCGGATGCTGATGCAGGTAAGGTAGTGAGGGTCTGGTCGGCCTACGGGAAGGCTTTGGGGTTCGTGTGATGGTCTGCGTGAATCCCGATCTGTAAAACTACGAGCTGGTCCACCGGAGCTTTTGGCGCGGGACTCCAAAATCGCCCATGCACTGCCAAAACGATGTCATCTCCGGCCCTGGCCTGGTCGGATAGACACCGAAATCACGTGCATGTAAGGCGTCAAGCGCCGTGGAACAATAAGGTGGGTAAGGTGCTACTCATACGGTGCAGTGGGTACCAGTAAGTACCGAATGCAAGCAAATCATTCAGGTACCGTAGGCACCTTAGGTAGGTAAGTACCTAAGGAAGGGAAGACAAAAAAAGAAAAATCCATAAAATTCCTTCACTTGCAACTTGTTCCTTGAGCATCTGCTATATAGCAAGTAAGCTTATAGAGGGAATTGGTCTGGATCGCTTTACACAAGCTGGTTTCAATTACGATGAGCTTCTCCCTGCTTAGCGTCTCGTACACCGAACAAACCCAGTGTTAGACCGCGTCCTCTACTCAACCTTTTACAACACACCGCTAGCGGATACCAAGCTGACGTTGCAAGTGGGGGCTCTTTGAGAAGCCCGGTACTGTATTCCGTAGCCAGCCAAGCATGACCCACAAGCGCCAAACGGCCGGGCTCCACATCATCCAAAAAGAGAGCGAGAATCTTGGAAGACGTTGGATGCCAGGCTGTTTGACTCGACTGCCGAATCTACCAAAACTCTCTCTGACACATTACGGGAGACCTGCTGAACCCACCATCAACCAGTAACAGTTTTCTCTCTTACTTTGGAAATAAACATCTAACCAATTTTTAAAGAACGCATGCTAATAGAACGGAGTATTATTACATTTACCGATCAGGCCATGCCTTTGACAAAATGGACATTTGCTGAACTGTGAAAGTAATGCCCAAAAAACCCATGCACTGGAGACCCCAAGTTAGCCCCAAAGTCAGACTTGGTTGAGTTGAATCTCACACTTCGAGCTCACCTAAGTACCTATCTCCATGTCTGTCACAGCAGAGTTGCATTGAAAGAAGACGGACCACCCTGACGAAACGACTTCGATATATCTTAGTCTTGTCCAATGTTTGGCATTTTCCACAATGACAACTAATTGGATTTCAAGGCTGTATGAAGAATTGACATTATACAAAGTTTGATTCTCAGCGTGCCGAAGGTAACGCCGAGAAAGAAGGCCATCAAGGCGAAGCTCATGGCCATCGGAGGAAGCCCTTGCTGGCGGAGGATCCGAGAAGCCACAAGATATAGATGGGAGTCTGGAACACTGAACTCTTGGCCGGGAACTTCCTTAATAGAAGTATATACCTTGTAAAGAATAAAATCAATAACCGCTCCCATATACAAACCGATCCTTTCACCATAAAATACTGCTTTTGGAGCTGTTCTGGTCACATACACTGTTTTGAAGCCACCCGTTTGCTGTGCGGCCTGCGCGACGCCCGATTCGACGGCGGCGCCAAGGAAACTATTTGCTGATGTGAATTTTTGACGGGATAAGGGAAGCAAAAGGACATTACCGAACTGTGATAACCTTCCTGTGCGAGCAAGTAAGCAATTATCGGTCATCAATTCCGACGCCAAGGACAGCTGGAATCGTGAATATACCAATAGCGAGTGCGGCACCGTAGTCAGTTTCTCCGAACGAACGCATGGAAACGAAGCCAGAAAGTGGAATCAGGAACACAAAAGTAGTGTAGAAAGACGGGTTACCATGTCTCGGAAGATTGTTAGCAAAGACAACAGATATAGGACGAAGAGAGCTGCGCCAGTATGGAGCACAAGGGCCATCGTGACAGGTGACGCACGCCG
Source organism: Paramyrothecium roridum (assembly GCA_003012165.1). NCBI lineage: Eukaryota > Fungi > Ascomycota > Sordariomycetes > Hypocreales > Stachybotryaceae > Paramyrothecium > Paramyrothecium roridum. The sequence goes on along the minus strand of PXOD01000020.1, from coordinate 28,316 downwards.
CGACTTGTCATCTTCTAAAGGCCCGCAGCTGGGCTTGGGAGCATGGTTAGATGCTCTTTGGCCATCGTTGAGTAGCCGAGCAGCCTCACGGGTGTTGGAGGTAAATAGAGTGGGATCTTCGGTCAAATCGGTCGAGCATCTGGTACGAAAGCAGGATTTTTTGGATTAGAGGCTATACTGTAAAACGGACAAGCTTCTCGTCCTCATCGGACCAAATCTCGAGCAACCTGGCCGGCGCTGTCAGCAATGAAGAAGTGGACCGCTCAGTCTGACACTTATTCGACAGCTTACAGGTCTAGAAGGGAAGACTGCGGCGCGAACCGGCGTGAACATGTAGCAAAGATTCGGATAGCGGAAGAGCTTGAGTACAGGAACAATCTGACCTGTAACCTCGTCGAGATAGGCCCGGTCAAAGTCGAGGCGACTGGCAAAAGACTTTGTCCATTCAACCTTGACCCCGCCTACTATCTGGAGCGCGAAACGTTCATAGTGGTCGTGCGGAGCAAGGTCCGCAGCAACGTGTGATGTCTGATGGCCGTTGCATGCTCGGTATCGGTCGCAAATGCGCCGTCAAGGATTAGGTTGGGGACGAAGAGATTTGTGATCCATCCAATAGCAACGAAGACCAAAGTCCCAAACTATACACTGTATCGTCGTCCTCGTTGTCGCCGCCGTCGCTCTCTTTGGAAGCTGGGTCGTCGGAGCCAAGGAGCTGGTTGTCGATGAAAGATACGAGACATGGGCATCTTGACTGTGGATCTCGACGATGGCTATCACTAGCCGCACGATGCAGAAACGGCCATTGTCGCCGGGATGGAATGACCTGTGCAAATAGGTCAGGTAACCCTCAACGGCTTGGGATGTCAGTGCGGTAGAGATGTACTGCCCGAGGACTGCAGCCGAGCCTGCTTGGTGGTCGGAATGGCAGCCGGCGATAGCCCGTGTCAGGTCAAACAAAATAGATCCCAGGTGTATTTATTGGTATCGTCTTTGAAGGAGGATTGACCGGGATAACGGTGGCCGAAGCACACTTGACAGCAGCATCGTCTAGCTCTCCCTCTCCACCACCAGCTATTTGTGGATCCTGGGGGAGATTGTTCATCATCTACCGGTCCAGAAGCAAGTAGACGTAGCGAGATGGGAGGACTAAGAGAACCCAGAGGTTTCAGGAGATATTGTCATAGGGGCGTAAATAGGAGAGGCGTTGACAGCGCAGGTGAGGACAAGCTGCTGGCTACAACAATACGGCTGAGGCCGAAGGGACTGTGATCAATATGGCCATGGCGCTCTTGACGAAGCAAAACTCGTTCTCTCTGTCTCACAATATGACACAAACCCGCCCACCGTTTGGCGACGCTATTTCCCCACATCCAGACAATCAAGTGGTGTGTAGGGGATGTTCAACAAAAAACCAGGCTACGAAGACCATTACAGTAGACGACCCTGGGAAGAAGTCACAAGGAGGATAATGGCACGGCCCTCTACTGCTATGGCACGTTGCTAGATCAGACGCCACCAGCTGGTGGCGCGCTCAGTGAATATCGTTGCAGGACTTGATACCGCCGTATCACCCGTTCCGAAGTCGTCTGGGTCGACCATGGATGGGTCGACCATGGACCGAGGCGATCCTCGCAAAGGCACAGCCGTGGCATTAGGGATGTTCCCTCTTGTGGCACCCAATGTAATTGTTCAGTGACGAAAGTACAAGACAGATGAAGAAAGGGAGGCAGACGTGGACAGGAGGCTCAACGGAATAAGAGTAGGCAATGAGGCTCTGGGCCCTTGGCGTCTGACGAGGCCACCAATGAAGAATACCGGAAGCCGTATCCGGGGCGAATGGATGGAGATCAATGCCAGAAACGGTATGATTCGACAACCCTTTGTCCCTAACTGATCTCGGACAAGGGCTCTCGGTTGGAGGCGGGGCCTAGACAGCGAGAGCCGCGTTTAATTATGAGGACTGGGCGCTTGATCAAGCCGGCGAGTGAGCAAAGGCCAGGCACCAGTATGGAACAGACTGTTAACAAGTCTCAATGTCTGTTTCGAAGCAATTTCCTTTGAAAGACGATTCATTGTGAAATGCAAAAATAATGGCGCATGGCCTTCTCATGACTGAACAGTGGGTGCGGTATCACGGGAAGTCAACATTTTCTTGGGTGATGAGGTGATAATGCCAGAAGGAATCCCATCGACTAGTAACCCTTAAAGCCGCTATGTTTTTCTACCGTTAGTAAGTAAGGTAGGGAGGGCATTAGAAGTGCTTTTATTTTGGTATGTTTTCAAGATAATTATCATGTTTATATGGTATTTATCGATTAAAATATAGTTTTCTCTGTCTTTAGAACCTCTTTTTCTAAATAAGATATAATAAAATTAGAGACTTAATTTAATAAAAAGAAGGTTTTTAATAAAAATCAACATACTTCTTATATATTTATTATCTAAAAATTATAATAAATTAATGTAAAATCTATTTAATATTATATTATCAGCCAATTTAATTATTAAAAATATTTAATTAATAAAAAGCTATTTTTAAAACCCCTTTTAAAAGAACTATTTAATTTATTATTAGTTAAAAATTAAATGATTTATATTCTTATATTATAAGAAGCTTCTATTGGCTAACTGTATGTATTAGAATTGGGTTGTGCTGTGCGCCTATGCGTATTAGGGAGGTATGGGAGGGACTCCTTAGTTTGATTTGATATTCGAGATGTTGGATACGTATAAGGAAATATGAACTCATGACCAAAAGATATTGGTAAATCAAGGTTATCAATTTAGCTATTCAGTGACCGATTTCGTCATTTTATACCTCAATCCTAGTTGCTGCTGAATACAACATAACAATGTGGGACCTCTCCTACCAGGTAGCGAGGCTTTCTTGTAGGCTCAACTTCTGCATTGCATCACCGCCGCTTCGAGGCCTAGCTTCTGATATATTCGACCTTATAATCCTTCTTCCGTGTGCTTCGAAAGACCTCGCGCCCCCCACCCATGGTAACTTGTGTGCTCAAGCTCACGCTCTGGGGTTTGCTAGTCATGACTTTGATGACCCTGTTCAGTCCACTCCGCGAACTCTTCCGCCGCCGACCTAGCACTGCCATTGGCAAGATGGCCCTCAACCTACTCACTGCCGATGTAAAAACGCTTCAGCACATGCTCGAGGCTGGCACCATCACTAGCGCGAGTCTCGTGGCCGCCTGCCTCGCACAAATCCGGAAGCATGACGACTACCTCCATGCCATGATCCAGACTGTGCCGGCAGACATGCTTGAGGCCACTGCTAAGAAGCTTGACGATGAAAGACACGCCGGTAAGGTCCGCGGACCGCTGCATGGAATCCCGATTCTTGTCAAGGTGTGTGTCCCGCGTCGCGATGCAGCCTTTATGCCTTTTCTCAAACCGTCTAGGACAATATCGCAACTCACCCGGACACCGGGCTGCGAACAACGGCGGGCAGCTTCTCGCTTTGGAGCTCCAAGCCCAAGGAAAATGCCAAACTTGTTGATTTAGTACGCTGATCATTCAATTTCTCTTTTGGCCTTCCTCTTTCTTTCTTCCATTCCATTGTCTTATTTTCTCACATCCTCTTTTATCCTTTGTCCCGATCTTCTTGTGACTAACCGCCTCTTCGTTCTAGCTCATCGCGTCAGGTGCCATCATCCTCGGCAAGGCAAACCTCAGAGTATGGCCCTGTTTCTTTGTCTCTTAATTTCTCCCACTTCCGCTCCATCTTCATGTAGTATCAGTGTTGACCAGTGGCATAACAGGAGTTCTCCAATTCCCGGTAGAGATCCTGTCCAACTTCCCACCACCGTGACGCGACATCTAACTGTCTACCAGCGGTTCCATGATGCCGAGTGGCTGGTCCGCTATTGGCGGCCAAACTCAGTCTGCCTATGTACGGGGCGGAATCGATTCCGATGATTCCAAGGACGGACATCCGGTGAGTCTCGTTCTATGTCTTCATCCTCCCAGCTATATCAAGGCAACACTCTCATTGACACGTGCTTAGAACCCCTCAGCCCTCAGGTTCATCATCTGGCTCCGCTGTCGGTGTATCCGCAGGCTACGCCCCTATCTCGATCGGCACAGAGACTGATGGCTCCCTCCTGTGCCCCGACGGGAGAGCCGCCCTCTACACCATCAAACCCACAGTAGACCTCGTTCCGCAGCATGGCATAATCCCCATGTCACACAACTTCGACTCGGCTGGGCCAATGACCAAGACTGCCTATGATCTTGCTATTACTCTTGACGTTCTAGCCTCCCGCGCTCCTTCCGAGTCATACACCAGTAACCTTTCTGGCTCGTGGTCCGGTATCTCGGTTGCATTTCTCGACTATTCCCAATGGCGATACCCCGACACGTTCATCAAACCAATGGAAGGTGCCGAGGCCCAAATCGTATAAATTTCCCATTCTAATCCCTCGCCACTACTAACTTGAACACAGCTGAAAGAGACTCGCGAAGCATACGACTTGGTCAAGACCAAAGTAGACAAATTTTTTGATGACGTTGATCTCATCACGGTCGACTCATTCGACTTGGACGGCGAAGATGCTTATGATATTGTCACCAGTAAGTAATTTGCCAATTTCTTTGGCTGCCAAATTGCTGGGCTGACATGGAATTGTACTCACTGTAGTGTCCGATATGAAAAGAGACCTCACAACCTATCTTCAGGGCCTCGAGAAGAGCGAAATGCGAATAATTACCGATATTATCGAGTACAATAAGAAGCATGCGGACAAGGAATTGCCTGAACGTATGCATGCAAATGCATCCGTTTGCATCCCATCTCACCCAGTGACGTTTTCCTAGATCATCCAAGGCAGGATACTTTCATCAGATGCGCGAAGCATAACATCTCCCGATCAGATTACGACCGCATGTTCAACCATGTGCGAAATGTGGCGAGGGACAAGGGGGTAGAACGCGTCTTTCGGACGCACGAAGTCAATGTCATTATTGGTCCAGCCGATGGTTTCATTTCAACCATGGCTGCGACCGGCGGTCAGTACACGTCGTTCTATTGTGTAAATAGGGAGTTACTAACGTTAATGCCTTGTAGGTTATCCTGTGGCCGCGATGCCGCTTTCATACCTTGACTGTAATGGTCGCCCATTCGGACTTGCCGCCCTAGCAGGACGGCACCAAGAGGCTCTCCTCGTCCAGTTGATGAGCGCCTGGGAGGCTACCTTCCAAGCCCGAAAGCCGCCACCAGCTCTAAGCGGTGAAAGGAAGAACAAGCTCAACGAAACTTGATGCATATGAGATAGCCCCAATTTTCCCTTTCGTCCTCGGATCTGGAATACTCCCTAGTTGCGATCAGCCGCTCATAAATAGCATCAGCTTTCCGGCTCAAGGTGATGGCTCTCTCAGCGTCCCCGGCCATGACTTAAGCCTGAGAAAGTTTGTGAAAACTTCGGACAGACTCCCCGGCATCGCTTTTCTCCCGTTCGTTTAGAAAGGTCATGATGCGTGCTTGCTCAAGATATTCGCTATGTTCCTCCACATTTAGCTGACCTTGATGGATCCAGTGGAAAGGAATTGAAAACTAAAATGAATAATCTAATAATTACATTGCGTCAGTGAACCTCCCTTGACATAGTCGTATATTACCCATGTAGTATAGTGAAGATGCTCTCCACGCCGTCCTAGTGCCAGACAACATAGCAGTCTCGCGAGAATGCGTGGCGTACTCGAAAGTTTCCTCGTATTTGTGCTCTCGCAGCGTGAAGTCGGTGCAAATACGATAAGATCTGTTCGTTCAGGGTCAGTCACTCACATTAAGTTGACCTTCATGAGCATCGGGAAGGATATGGACTAACACGGCAAGATATCTCGAGTCCTCGCCAAACTCGGCGCTTGCAGAAGCACTAGCCTGAACAAGACAACCACAAACCTCTTCTAGTCTCTCTAGCGCCCTGTAGGCACATCCAAATTTGAAGTAGCGGAGGTGTATAACCGTCTTTTGGACCTCAGGGGAACTGGCAAGGTCAATTTTCAAGCTCCGTTGGAGCATTTCAAGAGCTGTTTCAACATCCTGGCCGTATGCAACCATGTTGAGGGCCGAGTTGCTCAGCGCATTGGCAGCCTCTGTGTTTTTAGGACCGAGGCAGGTGTCACGAATCTGAAGCATGCGGTCGTTGTACTTGAGACCAGACTTATCCTGTCCCCTTTCACAGTATTTTGAGCCCATATTGACGCATAGATTGGAGTAGGGTGTAGACGTCTTGTCACGGCAGTAATTGAGCCCGTAGGCCAGATTCTGTTGACAAGACATGTAACGACCGACTTCAGAAAGGTACCTGAACTCTCCAATAGCTCCAAATCCTTTTCCATTTAAGAATGGGAGATTCTGAGGGGGTATGATTACTTGAAGGCGTCGGAGAGGAGGTATACGAAGTTTTCTACGTAATCTAGCTCGCCTTCGTCTCCAAGCTCGCGATGAGGCATCGCGAGCTCCATGACATGCTCAACCAGCATCTCACATTCTGCCCATTGTTAAAAAAGGATCAGTCCCTTCTCCTGTCGCGGAAAGCTGGCTCGCACAAGCTGAACGGCCTCACACCACCTTACCTTTCGATGCGATCCTCCGGGGAGAGGTAGTTGCGAAAATCGACCTGGATCAGTCTCGGTGGATTGATATCATCAAACCAGATTCGTCAACGCTGACGAGAGCGAGCTGCCGAAGTTCCGGTAAGATGTCGTCCACCCTATATTATCACATCAGACTGATGCATATGGGAGAAAAAGAGTCCACTTCCCGTCTTGGGGAGGGCAGCGCACTCATTTTCATCCAATTTCTCACTGGCAAGCGTCTTGGAAGGAAACCTGGTTGGTGCACACATGTAGAGGATTACGAGGATGTTAGCCTCATCTGGCTGTAGGTTTCGAGAAGGAATAGCCCATATACTCTCCATGTCATCATTGCGCTTGTAATACTGATTGAAGATCTTGCGATGCGGCTTCTTATGCATGACGAGCGGTTTCTCTTTCTAGCTGTGCACAAAGTCGGGTAGCTTCTTCCTTTTTGCTGCAACGCTGCGTGCCATGACGTCCATGGCAAGGGCATGCCTTCCCAAGGGCTAACATAGCTCCCTGGATGCTACCGTTGCTTCATCGGCTCGGTCGTTGAGGCGTCATGGCATCATTAGGAGAAACCCAGGGCCTCTTGGAAGAGTGGAGAGCCAATGTGGAGTTTGTCAAGCCTCTAGCCAAGTACACGATCGAGAAACCATATATACCTGCCGGACAAATCTTGAGTTCGAGAAGCGGCAGCGTATTGCCAGAGATGCTCGCAGTGTGCGCGCTGCCTTATCAGTCGACATTTAAGGATTAGAACTCCTGACTATCTCAGCAGAGACTATGTCGATTCACTTCCAAAGCCTTAGCCCGAAATACGACATATAAGGTGTTCATTCCGTCCTATCTGAGCGATTCAACTCCAATAAGATCTACCTCTATGATCAGGCCGTAAGATAAAGTTCGTCCTATTCCATTTGTTTCTCGCCAACATTTCGTAGTGTAGAAAAGAGGAAAGCAAAGGCGAAGAAGCGAAATACTCTTTCTAACACCGCCCCGGCCATGCAGTCATTGTTCGCAATCCCCAAGCCGGTAAAGAACCAACAATCTCTACGTGCCCTAGAGGCCTTACAGTACTAATTGGCATCAAGATCAGTCGCCAGCAAGTGGTCGCAAGCGTCTGGTAAAACTCATTTGACTTCAGAAGAACAGAAGAAGTACACGTGTGATAATTGGCGGATTCGAATCATCAAGTAAGCACTCCTTTGTCAGCTTCATTCCATTCAGCGAGATTGACAGAATTCACTTCAGTTTCTGGAAACCAATTCTCCGTAAAGTACAAAGCACCCCATTGCTTCTATATGATCCGCTCACTATCACTCTATCGGTGCAAGCAGTGTCCTCACATGTGACATTGCCTGCGGCTCCTACCGGAGTTTCCTTTGAATACAATGCTGCAGAAAGAGGCTTTCCAGCTTTCTGTGTCAACAATCCATTATAACCATGCTTTTCAGCCTAATGAATCCATTTACGGTAATTGTACATGTGCAGAATCGAATTATAAGTATCGAGGCGCAAGCTGGTCTTTCTAAGGTGCCACCAACCCTGGCACAGCCAGTTGGCCTTTGCCCGGTGGCAGCAGCTAAGGGTGTCGATCGTGTCGGTAAAAGATCGTTGCATCTCATCAACATGAGAAGGCTTCACAACCGGCTTCATAATAGGAGTAATAGGAAGTGCTCTCCTAGTCTCCTAGAATGCTTGGAAGAACATATGGTCACGATGCAGCATTGAGCGAAATCGATGTCGATCCACTGGGGATTGTACAGTCGCGACGAGCTTCGAGGGAAAATGGAGGGATCAGTGAACTGTGACGCTTGTAATAACTTCGAGAAAGCGACTAGGCTACATTCATTTTGCGCCTCTGCCAGCTATGGACGCCGCTCTTGCAAGTTCCGCGTTCCGCATCTGGTCCCGTCTTTGATCCCAGGCTCGGTTATCTCGACTGTCCCGTTTCGACCGCTTGTCTTCCTTCATATTCCTCGCCTTTTCTCGGGGATCGATCACCACCAGCTCCTCCTCGGCCTTCCTCCTGTTACTCAAGTCTTTGCCGATCTTTTCGGCAGCAAACGACAATGAGTGTGACATCCATCCCTCGTCGTCCGACTCCTCCTTATCCTGCTTGTCCCAGGCTGTGCAGCTTTGGCAGTTGGCTATGAAATGCAAGTCACACAGTTCCGCCTCACCGTCTCCACCCTGCTCGGCCTTGTCTCCCTGAGCGGCGACTGTTGTCGATGGGCCAGCGTCCTTGGCTGGTGGGGCACCATCCAATTTGGCCCGAAATTCCTGAAGCATGCGAAGAGACTTTTGATCCTCGGCAGTTGTACCGTTGTGTGCGCCTGGTCGTCTTTTCCTCCCTCGTATCGACGTCTCGGGAATCATCGACTCCAACGCGGATTTTGGTTTCTCAGGGGCCACCTTCTCTGTATGCACAGTCCGTCGAAGAGATGCTTTCAGGGCTGCAATCTCTTCGTTTGCCTTTTCCAATGCGCTCTTCTCCCGTGGCTTCGAATCTACCTCATCGTCTGAGTACTCCTTTGAGCCCACGTCGACTTTGTCTTTCCGCCTTTGTGCATGTGGCTTCTCGACCGGTTTTGGAGGGACAATTTCTCGCTCCTCGCTCTCAGTTTCGGGTCGTGTAGGCGGCTTAGCGTTGACTGAAGCAACTGGTGAAGCCTCGCGTTTCGTAGATTTCCCCTTGGCGGCCTTGCTCTTAGGTGCTGCATCCTCACTCTCATCTGCCATCACGATCCTGGTGTCAAACTTGGCCTTTTTAATTACTGGCTCTGGCTCGTCGCCTTCCTCATCCCCGAAGCTGAGCAGTTGTTTGCCGCCCTTTTTCCTCTTCTTTTTAGGTTTATCCTGTTGCGATGTCGAAGGAATTTGTGTGGCCACCCTTGTCCGCTTCTCCATATCCTCAAAAGGATTCACGAGAATCTCGATCCTTAGAAGCTTCACCGGATATAATGGGCGTTCTGTCGCCGGATCGACCTCTAGCTCCCCGATCTTCGCGAGGTTGTAGATCGTGTCGCCTGCCACTCTGCCGAACATGGTGTTCTTGCCGTTCAGCTCCTCCGTTTTGTCGAGGGTAAAGAAGAATTGGCTTCCATTGGTATCTGGGCGACCTTCATTGGCCATTGCTAATAACCCGCGACGGTTGAATTTCAGGCGCGAGTGGAATTCGTCCTTGAAATTCACGCCCGTCGGTCCTGCGTTCTTGCCCAGCCGCTGGTCCATCGGCCATGGGTCCAGGTCGCCGGCAAAAGCACCTCCATCGTAAATTGACTCGCCGCCATTGCCTGTGCCTGTCGGGTCGCCGCCTTGGAGGATGAAATTCGGGACGAGGCGGTGGAAGATTGTGTTGTCGTAGTACCCGTCGAGAGCTAGCTGAAGGAAGTTCCGACACGTCAAGGGCGTCTGCTTGGCAAATAACTCGATGGAAATTTCGCCAAGCGACGTGTGTAGGATCGCAGATGCCGTAGGCTGCGGCTCGAGATTGTAGATGGCGGACATTGGCGCCCTTGTGATTTGCGAAGTTCAGCAGCGAGACGGCGTTTGGGAGTGTCGCAAGTGTCAAAAGAAACAATGACATACTTTGGCTGTAGCTGGGATCATCCTTATCGATAAGCCGCAACCACCTCGGCCCCACGACGACCTCCTTCCTCGCGAGCATGTCCTCGTGCCATGGATAAGACTCACTCTCATGCCCTTTTGGGTTTGCCAAAACACAAGTCATGTCGACTTTCAATCGCTTGCTTATCTGTATAACCTGCTACAACTACTACTACAACAACTACTACTACAAGAGCCACCTCAGGCGATGCTCTGCATGTTGAGACACAAGCTACTAGGTGGCCTATGGCGCTCGTGACCAATGTAGAGTGCCTTCATTATCAATCATGCTGGTACCATGAGAATCCCTCGAGAATGCCTTGGAAGAAAGTCAATCTTCCTGAGTAGGATCTCCTTCCTCAACAGGCATCTCAATGAGGCGTGAATCCCGGCGCGACATGCCATGTGGACCGCTAACCCGGCATTTCCAGAACGCCCTGTGGTGACCTATACCCTCACACTAGGAATGAGCAAGGGCTGATGTCTCCTCAATTTTCGCTCACCAGGCTTAGCTCGATTCGAGCATCGTTTATCTGAGCATGGGCATTCACTCTGCTGGGCATGAAATGCATTGAATCTGCATGCTAGGGAGCCAATCGCGAATGCAGTTAGAGGCAGAAATACAGACGACATGAACTGGGGTGTGCGTCTCCGCCAAAGCGAATCAAAGACCCGACTGCGACCGGCTTCTCTCGTTATCGTCAGCCTCATTATAGATCTACTAAGACCATCCTCCCAGAGAGATGGCGACAGCCCCTACCTCATCGCGTTCTCTCGGATGTGCGCAGCCATGCGGCTGCTCGGACCTTCGCTTTACCGAGAGACTCGTCCGGCCCTCCCCGTGCCTTGCATCAGATGACACGAACGCATTGGCTTCTGCCGCCCATCACGCCGCATGCATGGCTACGTGTCAAAATAACCACCTAAGATTTTTTGCGCATTGCGCAAAACACGTAGATCGCATCAGCTCGGTCCACAGTTGCAAGCTCTACCTTCCATTGAGCTTCGAGCGTGGAGTTCAATTAATCAACGCGCGGAACAGCGAGGGACAAGTCATACATCCAATTGACCATGTACATCATTATGGTTCGCAAAAAGAGCCGCTTCATGCTATGTGTGTTGCGCATATGCCTCGATGTCCCGCGTTCAACGTTTCCCTCGTAGCCAATTGCCAGCTATAAGAGCTTGCAAGTTGCCACCCTGGATTCCAGGTTTCATGATATTCAAGAATCCACCAAATAACTAGCTCTCCATTGTTAGTCACTTCAGCCGGCCTCTTACAGCAACTAAATTTGGCCAAGTATGTGTCTTCAATCCCCATAGTTTGGTTTCTAGGATGCCATCAGCCACAGACAAGGCTTTTCGACTCTCCAGATCTCAGCATAGATTCTATCGCCAGGTTCGGTCGAGGGAAAAAGCGTTAGTAAAACATTTTGTTTCCATCAGGAAGCTTTTCGGAGCACATCTCAACTACCGACTGGGCAACCGTCACACGGATATGCCTCAGCAGGCCGGAGAAGCGAGGGGTCTCCAAACAAGCCAAGTATCATTTTCCGAAGCTCGAAAGAAGGATTCAAGCCGAATCAAGACTGAGGTACGTTTAGAGTCCGTCCATGCAATTGTAAATGATACTAAGGGGTGAATATAGAGACGGACCAGTCCTATTGGTCTATCCGAAGTAAAGGAGCAAACGACAGTGGAGGATAGATCTATACCAAGGGGAGGCTATCAGACAAGGTGAGATGTTGCTTAAGTATATTGTCATGAGATCCGAGCGCTGAAACAATAGTAGCCAGACTGATCGGTCTGATTCAAAAATCTCTTCGCCAACTTACCTGGAGCAAAGTATCAGCAAACAGGTGCGAGATCGAAGACAAAGGCTTGTGGACATCTTGATGTCTTCAGTCCTGGCATGTCTTGGACAGCAGCTTGATTCGTTTGAGGAGCTGTATGACGACGAGCGCCCTGGAAGCGACTCGTCATCATACAGCTCCTCGGACGGTCACAACCGCCAAAATTTGAAAAAGCCTACGTCTGGGTACAAGAGGCAGATTCGCGAGGACGACTCAGATGGCCAAGACGACGACAGTCATGGCGGTGACGACAGAAGAGATAAGCAAAACAAGCGAACGAGAAGGTCGGCGGAAGTTGAACGAGAGAAGATTTTTGCTTGTCCATATTACAAGTTTGCACCCGACAAGTTTAGCAACTGCCGTACCTGCGCTCTGCCTAGTTTCAAGGAGGTACATCGAGTGAAGTGAGATACTTGTACGCTCGATTTTTTGAATGCTGAAACTGACTCGATACAGAGAGCACGTTATAAGGGCCCATCGGCTTCCTGAGCAGTGCTTGCGCTGCTGTGAATACTTCAAGACGGAAGACGCCTTGAAAGCCCATGCCCAATCGCCTAAAGGGTGCCAAGTTAGTGAACGTGGCCGAAACTTGGCAGATGGGTTTGACAAAGCCCAAGAGCGCAAGCTCAGCGAAAGGCCGAGAATGGAGGCCGAAGCTCGATGGAAGCATATGTATTGCATTCTGTTCAACATAGAGCCCGGCTCTCCTGACATCCCCTCTCCTTGTAAGTGAAACGAACTCCGCTCGACAGTCTGTTAGACTAATGTGAAAATAAGATCACGAAGCCCCTGAGACGAGTTCAAAAAGGGCCGGCCCTCCAAAGAGAAGACGCAGCCAGCCGATCACACGCGTTATTCGCGACAGACTTCCAGCTCTGGTTCATACAGCAGTCGAAACGCAGGTCTGGAAGGCGACGAGCAACGCGGAGAGAGAAATCCTACCGAAAGTTATTGAAGACCTCCGAAACTCCATCCAGAACGCTGTGCATGTGCTCCAAAACATCCCGCCCCCACCTCAGAACTATCTAGACGGAAAGGAGACGATGACCCAGTACCAAGAGGCAATCCCGGATGATTTCGACGTTAATGAATTCCTCGCCTGTCTACCGTCGGCTCTAGATGCTCATGACGGGTTCGATTTTAGCAGCCTTGATGCTAGCTCAACGAACGACTTCTCCTCAGTCTCATTGTCGACCCCACCCTCTGGGGACGGGACCACTTGGCTCGAGAACACGTCGGTGAGCTCGGTTGGTGAAGCAGAAGTCGACAAGGAAACTTTTCATTCCTGCCAACGCCTGCTGGATCTACCTTGCCACTGTCTTAGCTCACTCACCGAACGTGAGTATGGGCACGGTGGGTGAATATGTTCCACCCAAAATGTGTGATGTATCTTTTCGACTATTCCTCTCTTTTTACTTTACTATGTAAACTCGTGTAATCTCTCATGGATGCTAGTTTCCTTTTCTCCTTTCTGTCGAATTTGATGGGGTTAAGTACACTAGTGTAGGATTGCGGGCATCAAGGCAACACCAATATCCGTTACGGGATCTGAGGCTTCGAGAAAGGGAGTTCCATAGCTTGATCTTCAATCTTTCTCTTTCTATCAATTGACTTCTATTCTGCCTAATGCGATTGAATCGAAATCACCCGTGTCAGTGAAGGTCCATACCAGTGATGAGCAAGGTAACGTGGACTGTCTTCACAATGTGCTTACTCATGAACATATCAAGCGAAATTCTCTCCAGATAGAGCTACCTTTGAGCTCAGACTGAGATTGAGACCTTTTTCTTTACTATTATTCTTATTCTTCTTTGAAGTGCCGAGCCAAAATCTGCCTAATTCTTGTCATATCTGACGGTCAGCGTGTCGATGAGCGGGGCGTGGTAGGCCTCCCGCATCAGATTCCATGGCCTTCGCTCGGGTTGTGGCTCTCACGTTAAAAGCACATGGTTCGCCCATCTGTTTTTCCTCGCAGCTTTCTTTTTTGAATATTACTCCTATAACAGCAAATTTCGTTATGAAACCTACGACCACCACAATGATTCTGGCAACGATCTACATGCTGGTGAGCTCACACCATCCAGCCATCTGCTCGACTCCAATACATTGTCCTGACTGTTCACTTGTAGGCCAGTGCTGCTCTTTCGGCCGTTGCAGTGTAAGTGGCTGTTTTGTTTCCCTTCTCAGACTCCCTGACTTTGACAAATGATTTTAGATTTGTCCATTTCCGCGTCCACTCGTTATCTCTGCCAGTTTCGCCCGTCGTCACCATTCTTACCGCAACCCTTCCTATTGCGTCTATCGCCAATGCATTACTGTATCCTAGCTTGCTGAAAGACGCTCGCTCCTCGAACCGACTGTATAAAATATTCCCAACTATTTTGCAGTCCCTACAGATCATTAGCACTACAATCCTAGCCACCCTTTTGTCGGGCACAGCCGTTTCCACAACCATCTCAGACTGCGGTCTGGAACTAGAATGGATGACATTGTTTAGATCTCACGACGCGTCGAGCATCAAACAGATTCAAGACATTCTCAATTGCTGCGGATTCAATACTCTCAAGGATAGGGCATATCCTTTTCCGGGCCAAAGTCCAAGCACTTGCGCCGCCCTCAACGGACGACACCAGCCCTGCAAAGGACTGTGGCGCGAGGCAATGCAGGCTCAATCCAAGACGGACTTGGCCGTCGTGTTTGCCGTCGGTTTGATGCAGATCATAAGTCTCCTCTTGACGAGAGAGGACACGAATTGGTGGAGTTGTTGGCGAACTCGCGGACGGAAGATGTTTGCGACTCGCCCGTTATTGGCGGCCCCGGAAGATGACGAGGAAACCAGTCAACGACAGGAGTGTGACCCGCGGAGCTATGGAACCATCGCCCCTGAGGGTCCATACGAAGGGCCAAGATTGCAGCCGTCAGCTATTCATCAGAGAAGCGAATGGGATGACGAGCAAAGCTACTGAGAAGTGCTGTTGATCATAATATGTTGTGAATTTGGCATCCAGGTTGATTCAAATTCCATGGCTTGGGATTCGTGATATATTAGTTGATAGTTCATATGTCCTATTTCTTCCTCATCTCAACCGCCTCCTCGCCAAGCTTCTCAAGAGCTGCCTCATATTGTTCCACGCGTGCTTCATCCATCTCTTCTATCCTGACTCTCTCCACCTTTTGCGCACGCCGTATGCCGCTGCCCTTGGCTATCTTGCCCCAGTACCAGCCGCTCTCGTCGTCTCCCACCAGGGTCCAGGCTGATCCAGTCCTGCCAGCTCGTGCTGTTCGTCCAACACGGTGGACATAGCCAGCCACACTCGGAGGTAAGTCGTAGTTGATGACGTTGTCAAGGTTGGGGAGATCGATTCCTCGGGCCACAAGGTCCGAAGCAACGATGAGGCGTATAGGAGAGGAGGGCGTGGTGAAAGCTCGCAAAGTCTTGCGGCGGAGGTGAGTCGGCGTAGTAGACGTAAGAGTGCTGATGTGAGCTTCCAAAGACTTGTCTAGAAGAACAAGCAGACGCGACAGACGAAGTGCTGCCTCGTTGGACTTGGTGAATATGAGGGAAATGGGTATCTTAGCGCCGTTCGATTTCGAAACGGCTGAGGACGTCGATTTCGAGTCAGCGTCCGATTCCGAGTCGGAATCAGAGCCTGAGTCTGAGGTAGAATCGGAATCGGAACTTGTGTCTGGATCCGAACTTGTATCCGAATCTGAGCTGGAGCTTGAGCTGGAGTCCGAATCCGAAGACTCCGCGACCTTGTCCTTTGAATTGCCGTCAATGACAGAGTTTCCAGGGACCATATGACCATTTCGCAAAAGGTCAAGCAGGTAAAGGGGTTTCAGGTTCGAATTGTGAACTCTGATCGCGTGCTCCTTCAACAAAGCGGGGAGCGAGTGCTCGGCAACCTGGCTCTCGCCGTCTCTATCGAGGACAATGAGCTGAGGACGCCGCAATGACAATTGACTCAAGAGGCTCAGATCTCTGGTCAGCGTAGCACTGAGAACCACTTTGCGAACCCCTGAGAGGTTCATGTCGGGGAAGTCCCTGGCGCTGAACTTGCTGGTCTGAAACTTTTCCATGATCAATTCCAGCCAGCCTTGGAAACTTTGGGCAAGGAGCTTGTCCGCTTCGTCCACAACCAACCATCGAACGAAATCAAGGTTGAAACCGGGAGTTTGTTCTAGGTGTTCCACTAGTCGACCAGGCGTGCAAATAAGGACATCCACCTTGGACTGGAAATCCACGACTTCGCCTTCCCACTTGCCGAGCCTTGGGTGGGTATCTTGAGCCATGGGATCGAGAATCTCATGCTCTTCGAGCTCCTTCCGCAGCGCTGCGTAAGCCTCTGGGTCGTATCGGCTCTCGGCATCCACGAGCGCTTCCTGCTCGTTCCGTAGCGCTTGGCTACCAATGGCGATACCAATGCGCACCTTCTTCCGGTCGCCGCCCTCAAAAGCCCTTGCGCACAGTTCGAAGACTTCTTGCGCTTGCTTCACCAGCTCTCGTGTTGGCAGAACAACAAGAGCCTTGAGGCGTGTGACCCGGCCTTGGCTCAAGTCCCTGACAATCGGAAGAGCGTACGCAAGGGTTTTCCCTGATCCTGTCGCTGCGGAGATCAGCAGATCCCCGGCGCTCTGTTGGCTTGAAGGCAGCAGTAGGGGGATGGCCGCCGTTTGTACTGCAAAAGCATCCTTGTAGCCCCTCTCCTCAAGGACACGTGCTGCCTTGGGTAGAATGCCTAAGTCAGCAAACGGAATCCGCTTGTCATGAGACACACGAACTGGCGCGGCTAGCCATAAAGGAAGAGTCTCGTAAGTGGGTTTAGATGTATCAACGAATGCTGGCTCCGGCTGCGGTAGAGGCTCCAGGCCATGCAACTCGCCTTCGTCCATTGAATCGTCCTCTTCAATGTCTTGTGCCCTTTCGCTGGCCAGCTTGAGAGATTTGCTTTTCCTTTCAAGAACTGCCTTGTGACGTCTATCAGTCGCATCGTCCTCTTTGTCGAGGTCTTCGGAATTATCATTTTGAGTCTTTGCTTTTTCTTTCTTCTTCCTTCGAGGCTTCTCGGTTTCAACTGTGCTTGGATTCTCAGCATCTGGGATATTCTCATTGTCCATGACAGGTTCGACTGCGTCCGCATCTGCCATCGAAACATCGGCATCTTCAGCTGTATCCGGTTCTGGACTTTGTTTGTCTGCCTTCTTCCGCTTCTTTTTCTCCTTTTCGACCTTGAACTTCTTTGATGACTTCTTGTCGCCATTCAGAACAGGCTCTTTTTCTTCGGAGGCTGGGGTATCGTCGGTATGTGCGTGCGTTTCCGTGACAGCATCTTCAGCTTCGGGCGAGGTTCGAGCGTCTTCCTTGTCAGACTTGCGGCGTCGCCTCCGCCTTCTCGTACGGCCGGCGGCTTCCTCGTCTTGGACTTCTTGCGATTGGTCTTCCGATTGACCCTTGCTCTTCTTTAGCTTCTTGCTATCCACGTCGGCCGATTCGGTCGTCTCTTCGACGGCAGCGCGCTTTCGTTTAGGCGCGGGAGAGCTTGGCTCATCGTCAAAGTACTGGACGGAACTTGTTTGAGCCGCAATTGGTGGTGCGACCTTTCTGTCCGTCTTTATGGCCGGAACGTATCGGGAGTAACCGAAGCCATCGCTTGCTGACTTTGCTTCCGGGGCGGCTGATGCGACCAGTCCAGATTTTGTGTTCGAGGACGAATTGACCGCGGACGGCTCCGGAGCGGCATTGGAAGCCTTGGACGGCGGAATGTATCTTTCATACATTTTTGCTCCGAACGCAGCCTCACAGAAGGAAGAAAATGCTCCCGACAAGCCTGCCTGGGATGCAGCTAGCTCGTCCGCCGTGGAGGGGTGTCGTCGCAACTGTAGCTGGAAATTTTTGGCTTGGCCCATCCTTATCGCAGTTCTGCCGCGGACTACCGCTCTCTTATCTAAAGCCCGGCAGGCGTGTGGGCCGCGCATCGCTTCATCCACACACCCCTGTTTGGCGTTAGCGGGCACCTTGGAAGCAGCAAGGGATAACGAGGATACCGTACTCACTCGCCCACTTCACTTCACATACAACTAAACCAAAGCCTGACAATGCCAGCGCAGCACCGTAGCTTGGTGTCGTCTCCATCATGGCTCGCCGGACGTATAGGATCGCCATGGTCAGCGACTTCTTCTTCCCCCAACCGGGCGGTGTCGAGTCTCACATCTACCAAGTATCGAGCAAGCTCATAGACCGTGGCCACAAGGTCATCATCATCACCCATGCCTACGATGACCGCAAGGGTATCCGCTATCTCATGAACGGCCTCAAGGTCTACCATGTACCCTTCTTCATCATCTACCGCCAGACCTCCTTCCCTACCGTCTTCTCCTTCTTCCCCATCCTGCGATACATCTGCATTCGCGAGCGCATCGAAATTGTCCACGGCCACGGCAGCTTAAGCTGCATGTGCAACGAGGCCATCCTGCACGCGCGAACCATGGGCTTGAGAACCGTCTTTACTGACCACTCCCTCTTTGGATTCGCCGACGCTGCCAGTATCCTGACAAACAAGCTACTCAAGTTCTCCTTGAGCGACGTCGACCACAGCATATGCGTAAGCCACACATGGTATGCTGCGCTTCCCCTTCATTTTTCATGAGACTAGATGCTTATCTCTGCCACCAGCAAAGAAAACACAGTTCTCCGCGCATCATTGGATCCTTTGATGGTCTCAGTCATCCCCAATGCCGTGGTAGCGGACAATTTCCGTCCCCGGGACTACCCACCCCGGACATTGAAGGAGCCAAGCTTCAACACTGACCCGACATCTTATCGACTTGATCCACGGGACCCCATCACTATCGTAGTGATATCACGTCTCTTCTACAACAAAGGCACCGACTTACTCACGGCTGCCATCCCTCGCATCCTTGAAGCCCACCCAAACACCCGCTTCATCATTGCAGGCTCCGGCCCCAAGAGCATTGACCTGGAGCAAATGATAGAGACAAATGTCCTGCAAGACCGTGTCGAGATGCTAGGGCCCATTCGTCACGAAGAAGTACGTGACGTTATGACTCGCGGTCACATCTATCTTCACCCTTCTCTGACCGAGGCTTTTGGCACCGTCATTGTGGAAGCCGCTAGTTGCGGGCTCTACGTCGTGTGCACTCAAGTCGGCGGCATCCCCGAGGTGCTTCCTAAATACATGACCACGTTCGCCAAGCCGGAGGAAGACGATCTGGTCGATGCCACCTGCAGGGCCATCGCCGACATGCGTGCCGGAAAGATACGGACAGAGAAGTTCCACGACAAGGTGAAGAAGATGTATTCCTGGGCCAATGTGGCCATGCGCACGGAGCGTGTCTACGACGGTATCACTGGGGCCATCAGCGAGGAGGACTTCTACGGATTTGACGCTACCGGCGCCAAAGGCAGTCGCGTCCGGCACTTTGCCCTTATCGACCGCCTGAAGCGCTACTATGGCTGCGGTATTTGGGCAGGCAAGCTATTCTGCCTATGCGCTATCATTGACTACCTCCTCTTTTTGTTCCTGGAATGGTGGTTCCCCAGGGACAGCATTGACATCTGTCCAGACTGGCCTCGAAAGACACTGATAGAAGATGGGAGGGAGTATTCGGAGAGGAGGATAGTGAGCAACCGCTCCAGCTCATCACACGGAGCTCCACCCATACACGAGGAAGATTAGGTCACGGAGCCATGGGCTTGCATTGCAACGGCGTATGGGACGTTTGATGGGTTCATTGGCGATACGCTTCACCACGAGTAAAGAATTTAGATGAAACCATATATTAATTGGATCATGAACCTCGACGATTGTCCGAGTAATGGAATTATTGCTAATACTACATACATGCTAGAAACGCTACAATCAAGCACGACTGCTATGGACACCCAAGACCATGTTCAATCCGATCTACAGGGTCCTTTCCCTCACCAGAGGCTTCTAGCCTCTTGTTGTGATGCGTCGCCTCTTCACAGTGCCTGTACCTGCATCTCCGTCTCCAGCCAATTCATCCTCGTCATCTTGCGTATCGTCGGCTGGTGTTGCCACACTAGTCATACGCGTAGCCGAGGGAGGTGGAGCACTTCGTTCCTTTTCTGCGCTCCTCAAGTCGCCTAACAGCTTCTCCACCTCTAGGAACATGCTTTGAGTGTTCTTGACAACTCCGTTCTCGTCGAGGTGATATCCAACAACCTCCTCTTCTTCGTCTTGAGATCGCTTCAAAAACGCCGAGCCAGGTCCTCTATCAGGGTCTGGGTTGTACATGATCGCATTGCAAAACATGTGGACAAGCTCACGTTCCAGCTGAGCGCTGTTGACGATGCCCCTAGGCGGGACAAGATCTTCAGACCAAGGAAGCCACACACTAGCCGTGCCCGGGTCGCCTCCCGGCAGACTGTTCGCGGCTTGGACGGCAGCTTTGTTGCCCTGTTTGATGGCAGATCGGATCGAGGTTATGTCCTGGGGCTGTAGAACTATCTGGCGGTAGTTCGGAGCGTCTCTTTCACGGACACCGGTTGCGAACATATTGGCATCACGATGACTTGAGATCTGATCAAGAGCTGAAGAAGAGACCTTCGTGAAGCCCCGAGTCCATAGCACATGGGAGTTTGATGCTGGCGAGACAAGAGGAGTGCTCTGCCGCTTCCGTTTGAGAAGACGGGAAGAGAGACCACTAGGAGTCGCCACATGAGGACGATCTTGCGCGCTCTCGTCCGCCGTGGTATCACCAGTGTCCTCGTTCAACCTCGGGGTTGCCTCTTCGTCCTTGATCCTGGTCACGGCGGCTGGTGTGTCCAAAGACAGCTCGTCAGTTTGTGACGCAACGGACTGGCTTCTCCTGGTACCTGCAGCTGACGGGGTTGTGCTAGCGCCTCGGCTCTTCTGCGTGCTACGTGGCGGTCGGCCTCGTCCAGGTCTGCTAACAGAGGTTTCAACTTTCGGCGCCGGCTTTGATGATTGTTGGTGCCTCAAAGTTGACTTGGGTGTCTCACGATGGAGAGGAGCTGGTCGCTGAGGAGGACTGACAGGCTCATAGGCTGGGCTTTCTGGTGCAACCACGAGCGGACCAGGGGTAGAGGGAGTGGAGTGGGACGCCCACTTGGTTCCGAATCCACTCGTAACGGACGCGGGGCTGGCAGGAATGGGCGTTTGTGGCGGCATCGGTATAGCCATTGGTCTCTTCGCAGGGCCAGGCGTACTGGCGGCTTGGCGTATCATATGCTCAGGGATGGGTGGACGTGGCGGTTGTACGACGTAAGGAGAAGCGTAGGGTTTATCCTTGGCAGTATTTGGAGGAGCAGGCGAGGCAGTGCTGAGCTGTTGATTTTGCTGAATTGGTTGTGCTTGCTGCCATCTTTGCGGTGCAGGAATAGTACTTGGTGGTGCAGGCGTGGTAGGAGCTGCCGCAGCAACTGGTCTTGGCGTCTGCGGTGCTTGCTGTGCTTGAACTGGTCGAGTCGGAGGAATAACTGGTGTTGTCGAGGTTGGTCTAACCTGAGGAGGCACAACAGCACCAGGTCGGCTCTGGCCTGGCTGGACAGGCGTGGTAGTGGGACCAGCAGTTGAAGGAGGCACAAGAGCAGGCCGTGCTGGCGGACGAGGCTGCGCTGTGGGCGTCTGTGCTTGAGCAGTAGGCGGCGGGATGGGACGTGGAGCTGGGATCTGCCTTTGCGGCTGCGGCTGCGGCTGCGGCTGAGGTTGTTGCGATACCTGTTGCGGTGCTTGTTGCTGTTGCTGCGGAATTTGTTGATGTTGTTGGGCCTTTTGGGGAGTGCTAGGAATTGGCTGTGGCGGCACGGCGGCGGGCGCTTGCATGGCTTGAGGCTGGTAAGGCCGCTCCCATTTCAGAGGCCCAGAAACAGGTGTTGGTGGTTGAGAAGGAGCTCCAGCATCTTTGCCCTTTGCTGCTGCATCCGGCCGCGGAGATATAGCCTGTTTGGGAGGCTGCGTTGGAGGTTGTAGCACACGTTGGGATTGGGGCGGCACGCCAGCCGGTGCTTGCAGAACTGGCGTCAATCCATTTTGAGGCTGCGGTGACGGTGTTGGCCGCACAGGAGCTGTCGTTGCGGGCGGTATCGCGGCAGGAGATGCGATTTTGGGAGGAGCGATAGAGCCAGGGACCGAAGGCGGTTTCGGTGGAAGGACTGGGGTTGGTGGTTTGCGAACGGCTGGTGAATTGGCCTGCGAGGCTGTCGAAGCAGCGGGTGGGCCGCCCGCTGCCAGAGGAGGCTTTCCATCCCTTGATATCGGTGCCGCACCACCTTGGCTAGCAACTTTGGCCATGCGCTCTCTCTCGGCTCGTTCCAAGACCTGGATCTGGCTTTGAATGACTTCGAAGCGCCCTTCATCCTCCCGGACCTGCTTCACAATATGATCGCGGTACCGTGCATAGAGACGGTCCACCAAGGCTGGAATCTTCTCGACATGGTCGTGGATGTCCGCAATGGTTGGCAAGGGAGGGCTAGCGAGCTTCCTCTTACGCGACGTGGGCGACACTGAGCCATCGCCGCCACTGCCAGCGGCGTCGGTTCGTCCGGTCTCGATCTTCAGCTCATCGCGAAGGAGGAGCAAGAACAGCTGTTGCAAGGCGTCGGGGTTCAGGCGGGCCGGGTCATAGGTCTCGCCGCCCTTGATAAGGGCGTTATTCCTAAGAAGCTCCGATATGCGCGAGAATGCACCGGGCTCGACGCCATGGGTCAACAGCGACTGGAACAAAAGCAGCGACTCAAGGGGCGTGTAGGCGGCCGGATTATTCATGCCCCTCGGTCCACCTCGCCAGCTATCGAGGGGCCCTTCACGCGTCGCAAGAAGATGAATCGGCGCCACGGTCTAGTAGCTCCGGGGAGTTAGCTGAGCCCAGGCACACTGTGAGCGCCGGAAAGGGGAGAGGGTCGTACAGGCAATCTCGAAGAGAAGCTCCGAGTCCACTTATGACTTCACTGAGAATAACATCTGTTTGTGCGGCTATTTGAGGCCTAAAACAATATTGCGATCACGAGCCAGCTGTTGGTGTTTTTTTCCACCTTCGCGTCTTCGCTGTTCGAAAGTCACGTGCAAGTTCCGGTTGGTTGTCACTGTTGCAGGAGCAAAGAGGTCACACCAAGTGCCCGTGCTCAGCTTGCCTTAGCCGTAGGCGGACACTAAAGAAAACGCACACGTGACTGCCTTAGCCCGCCGCCGCTTCTAGGCATGACCCCAGTACCGAGTACGTTGCAAGGTCAACAAATCAATTCAGGTACCTGATAAAGTCACACAATCCCACTTTGTGAATTCTGCCAAAGGGGAAGATGTTGAACCCGAAATGAACCGTACACTCGTACCAAGATCCATTGACATTCAGACCTGATTTTTTTGTTTTGTTTTATATAACACTGATCAATCTTGTTTTTTTTTCCCCCAACTTGTTCTCTTCGTCTTTCAATTAAAAACAGTCACATTGTACAACGTACAAGTACAGAGCTACAATCGTCTAACTCTCTTACTCTCCTTTCGCGTGCGCCCCCCCCCCCCCCCAAATCCTTCTCATCATAGCATTGAATTGTAAGTCAACAATTGCCAGGCTACGAAAACCAACATTTTCAATGGAAATGACCATGGCCCAGAATTCCCAAAGCTCAACTGAACGACATTGAGTTAGCCTCATCGTGGCGAAGGCACAGTAGATAGCGTGGCGAGGAAGATGCTCGGTGGAAGAGCATGTTCGTCATAGTAATGGTCTCTAAACACCTCTGTCTCGTGCTGCAGGTGTTGAAGCTTCAAGTCTTTCCGAAGGTACGCGCTGTTGTTACAAATCTTATTGTCCCGCATGTCACGGATAAGAACTTTCAATACATGGACATGCTGATGTAGCGTGAATCGCATAGCACAATGTTGCTTAGAATTTTGGATGCTCCTCTCAATTGCTTTAGGAGCTGTCACGTGACCGTTTCTTCCCAATTCGAGAGAGTGGCCTTGTCCACAGGCCATGGCCAGCGATTGATTCAACCTCAGTTCTGTCAGGTGGCGAGATTGGAGTCCTTCGATGTTGTAAAGCAAATCAACGATTTGAACAAATACCGGCATATGCGGAGTAAACGTATGATTCTCCTGGATCTCTAGCACTTTGACAAATGGAGGTAATATATCCTTGGCAAGAGCTGCGCCGAAAGTTGACATTGGAATAATCATAGCTCTTGTCGCCATAGTAATTTGGTTGAAAGACCAGCATGATCCATAGAACGGGGCCCATACGCAATACATCACACGACCATCAACCTAGCAATACCTAAAGTTTCTTTAAGTAAAATTGCGTGTAAGTCCAGAACGGCTGTGTCAAAATTGTAGGACTCAAACATGTCAAGAAACGCTGCCTTGCTTACGTTGCAGGATCAGTTCTGTGTGTCACGACCAAAGCAAGGGTGGCACAGTCAGTTCCGCCAATCTTATCAAGTTGCTCTATGTGGACTCTTCGCTGACGGCACGTGCAGTAAACTCCGGCTTCAAACCAAGATTCACCTTGAACGTGATTAGCTGCAAACCAATTTGATTGGTGGTAACCGAGGTCTGGAATCGCTGGTACACGGTGGGTAGCTCGGTTTCGGCTATAAACACAGGTGGTTGAGTTCTTGGGCGGCCAGACTTAGGAATATCGATCAACTCTTAAAAAGTGTCCGCTAACAATAGTCGAATGGTCTCCATCGCGTAGGATTTAAGAGCTGCTTTACAGCTTCTTCAACCAAGTTGCCGGATTGTTACACCTTGTAGACTATGGTAGAACACAGTGGAGATTCCAAATCGTAAGCGATGTGCGGCTGAGTGAGGCTCTGTTTCCAACCAGGCAGCAGACTTCCCCTTTGAGTGTTTCATGGGTGTTCTGAACCAGGATTCGGATTATGCCAACCCAGCTTGCCTTTTCTGGCATATTGCATGATTATACCCTGGCCGAGAACTCCGCGTCTACCACAAGAACTGATTGAAACGAAGAAAGTGGACAAACGAGAGAAATGTAGCGTTGTTAGCAAATGCCGGCAACTTCGGGCAAATTAAGAATTTCTGCCAATGCCGTCTATTGTCGGTTAACTTGGGCAGGAAATAAGAGTAATTGTAGGAACACATCTTTGGCCATAGTGTCGATAAGAATCCTTGACGGATCAAACACTCTAGGCTCCGGCTGTTGCTGGGTCCATGTAGCAAGCGAAAGCATCCTCCAGTCGGCCGAACAAGTATATGCTTGCATTCATGGGGTTCAAAGGTCGAAATGTACAATTAGTCTCAATACATAAAAGTTACAGGAAACGTAGGCGCTTCATAAGCTGTCGCCGGAATCTTATGGTACATAACACCAGGTGTAAATCAAGCCAACGCCAGTAACGCCGTCGTAGGGTATCTCGAGTTATTCTCCTCCAATCAAGTGAATCATCCGACTATCATCGAGCCTATCCGCTGTACCCCATGGCCACCCAGAAGCTCTCTTCGCTTGACATCACGACGCTCGTGCCGCGTTGGCGTTGGCGTTGTCTCCGGGCTGGTAGCTGGGGGGCTCCGGCGCGCGCTGCCTCGACTGCTGGCCGGTGGCCTCCTCGTAGCTCGGCACCGGGTCGTTGGGGCCCATGTGCGCCGGGGCTGGGTACGGGGGCAGCTCCATGTCGGTCTCGGAGGGCGGCTTGTACGTGCTGACGGGCCGGGTCCGCCGCGGGGCCACGTAGCGGTTGGCGCTCTCGACGTCCGTCCTGCGCAGCCGCCGTCGCGGCACGACCCAGAAGACGAGGACGGCCACAAGGATGATGATGGCGAAGACGAGCGGCGCGGCGACGTTGGCTGTGGTGAACATGGCGGCACTGGATCGTCTGATGACAGACGGAGCTGCGTGTGGAGCTCGGGAAGAGGCCGGGTCTTGAGGTTATGTAGTTGTTGAAATTTGTGTGTGTGGGTTCGCAGAGGTGGGGGAAGATTGGATGATCTCCAACTGCCGTTGCAAGCTTTGCTCGAGCAGAGAGAAGCAATGAAGGATGCGGTTGAAGTTTAAAAAATCGTGTCGTAATGAGAGTTACGACAGCACTCCAGCAATTGTGGAGATGAGCCCATGCTCTTATACTAGGAGGCCGTTCTCTGACCCTTGGAACTCGTTTACCGAGCTAAGCCACCGGAACCACTCGCTTCCTCTTGGCCATGGACATGGGTTGGAACTCAAATCAATCACCCAACCTCGATTGGCTTGCCGAGACAAACAGGTGCCCAGGAATTCGCCTCTGCGTCCGGTTCAAACCCGCCGTGCAGGCACACCTTTCATCCTGCGGGCCTCGCCTGATTGGCTCTACCTCGCCAAGCCGGCAGGGAGCAGTCGGGGGGGAGCCCCAGTTCGTCAGTGTTCTCGAAGATTGACACATGACGTCCAGGACCGGAATGAACCTAGCATGCCAAGCGCCAAATGACCAGTGGTTGATGTCCATCACGGAGTTGCGCCCCATTTCTCCTGTGGCTGTGTCGGCCGCGTTGGCCACTGAATCTCGCTGCCTCATCAACGTATCTGGATCCCGGGGCAAGATTATGGACAGGGATTATGGTGAAATAATCCCGATGACAAAGGGTTTGTCCAATTTGTGCTGAGTGTGATTTGGAATTGATTGAACAGTTCTCTGACAGATTTCCGAAGTTCGTTCCAGTCACTACTAAACATGAGGCTTGGGTTTTAGTTATCCACAATTGCTGCTCTCAATGTGGAGCAACGCCACATGCAACACGCAACTCATTTAAGACAATCATCATCGCATACGAGGACAGATATCCTTGCCATGGGCTTCGTGGATACTTTCCGTCAGTCAGTCAACAGTCGACTGCCAAAATCGAGTCACTCTAGTATCACCATTCACAGTCCCAAATTCTTTCCCATTGGCTTCGTTGGTTTGTTACATTGAATTTTTCATTTTCTCGTCCGGGGAGGCGCTTTCAAAACAAGCAGCCGCTAGCAAAGGGTCAATTTGATAGGATATACAGACACACAGGTCAACCAATGCACGCCTCCACCGCAAACGGTAACTATTTCTTTATTTGCTTTTCCTTGCCCTGCTTAGGGAGCGGGGACACCCAGGTTCATGACAACACTCTTGTTTTGCGTGTAGTTGGCAAGAGCGGCCTCACCAAGCTCACGGCCAATACCAGACTCCTTGAAACCACCGAAGGGAACCTGAGAAATCGTTAGTGTTCTGTCTGTGGTACTAAGTCAACCAGTAAGAGTATGCATACCTGAGGAGTGAGCATGTTGTAGCAGTTGATCCAGACGGTACCGGCCTGGAGAGCGTTGCTGACACGGATGGCGGTGTTGAGGTCCTTGGTGTGGACGGCGGCGGCCAGACCGTACGAGGAGTCGTTGCCGAGGGCAAGAACCTCCTCCTCGTCCTTGAACTTGGCAATGGCGGCGACGGGGCCGAAGATCTCCTCGCGCATGATCTTCATGTCAGGCTTGACGTCGGAGAAGATGGTAGGCTGGATGAAGTAGCCCTTATCACCGTGGCGCTCACCACCGGTCAGGACAGTAGCACCCTCCTCCTTGCCGGTCTTGATGTAGCCCATGATGCGGTCGAACTGCAGCTTGCTGACCTGGGGGCCCTGGAAGGTCTTCTCGTGGAAGGGGTCGCCGACGGCGTTCTCGGCGGCGCGCTTCTTGAAGGCCTCGAGGAACTTGTCGTAAATGCCCTCCTGGACGTAGATACGGGTACCGGCGCAGCAGGTCTGGCCGTGGTTGAAGTAGACACCGAAGTTGACCCAGTTGATGGCCTTCTCAATGTCGGCGTCGTTGAAGACAATGTTGGGGGACTTGCCACCGAGCTCGAGGGTGACCTTCTTCAGGTTGGAGGCGGCAGCGGCCTTCATGATCTGGCGACCGACAACGGTGGAGCCGGTGAAGGCAATCTTGTCGATGTCCATGTGGGCGGACATGGCCGCACCGGCGACCTTGCCGAAACCAGAGATCAGGTTGAAGACACCGGGGGGGAAGCCAGCCTCCACGAAGTACTGGGCGAAGACAAGGGCGGAGAGAGGGGTCTGCTCAGCAGACTTCAAGACAACGGTGTTGCCGGTGGCCAGAGCGGGACCGATCTTCCACGACAGCATCATGAGGGGGAAGTTCCAGGGGATAATCTGACCGCAGACACCGAGCTATACGAACGCAAAAGCAGTTAGCACATGTTCATATCAATGTCCTTTTGCGCCCCGCGAACTGAACTGGAGCATGAAGGGCAAAAAAAAGACAAAAAAAAAAAAAAAA